>CM073776.1:59216839-59516839 GCA_037158775.1 Hetaerina titia | reverse complement strand
ATATATATATATATATATATATATATATATATATATATATATGATTTCGTCAAAGTAACATGGAAGTGTTTAATAAAAAAACTTGGACAGCAACAAACAGTATAAGAACACATACAAAGAACTCACACGTTATTTCATAATAATAGGGCAATAATTCTGTTTCTTCTGAGGAAGACGGAGCTAAATTCCGTCAAAATTATTAAGAAATAACGTTTGAGTGTTCTTTATATATATATGATCAATGAAGAGGAACATTATCCAAAAGAGTAGGGTACAAGAAATATTAACGAGCAACATACGAAAAAGAAGAAATGAACGAGACCGACACGCGAGAATTCGAGTAGAAAGAAGGAGAGGGAAAACTGAATGACAGAGGATGCCTTGGGAATGATAGACAATGAAAGAGGTACTGAGAAAAGAGTTATACCTAGAGAATTAGTATGGATTGGGAGAAATGATGGTTGTAGCTAGCAATCTTCTGATTGAAAACTAATGACGATTATATTAAAGTACTCTCCACTTGCTTACGCTTTGCTATGGTTCGGCTTAGGTTCGTGGCTCGAATATGAATTTTAATAATCTTTTCCAATGAATTACAACAGCTTCTCATCATAAAAATGCCGTTTTCCTTGCTCTATAATGAAACTATATTTATAATTTCCAAGACCCTTATTTATCGTGACCCTCTCCAAGTTCTTAAACTTTTCCAATTACATCACATTCCTATAGTAGTAACGACAAGTGAATTACTTAGGCAAGCAATTTGTAATCCTCATTTTTATAATAATGAGTGTCAAGGATTAGCCAGGTGTAGTTAAATTTCCAGGGCTTTTATTCGGCAAATCTTTTAAAATAACTTAGAGCAGAAAACGCTTGAAGATAGTGACTGTGCTATTACTTCCATCAGTCAGAGATAAAGTGAATAACGTCATTTAATTAACATTTTATTTTTGCTACCATGTAAACAAGTCCACTGGCTTTCTGCGAATATACTCGAAATTAACAGATGATACATTTCGCGAGAGACTTTCGTGTTAGTCAAAATTAATGCTACATTATTCAAATCATGCCTGCAAACCTAATTTGATAACATAAAAATATTAAATAAGAGAAGAAATTTTAGTTTAAATACAACATAAAGACAGAATCAATAAAATATTATGAATGTAATTAAGAGTATGAATATAAGAAAGAGTATTAGATTAAATCTGGAACATGTTAAGTCCCAGAAAGATCAACGCGGAATATCTTTTACGTTACATCAAACGGCTGACACTATATTCTAGTAATAAGGGCTCTCAACTACCAATCATGAAGCCTTGACTTCGTATCGAGCAAGGAATTAAACGTGCAATGAGATATTTATTTAGACTAGATAGCTCTAGAGCGAAACTAATCAATCCTACAGACACACAATCACTCTTATGATTTTATTCGCTTTTGAATTTCTATGCTCATGTAAATGATACTATCTGCTGATGGGTGCATCAGAATGGCAAGCGAGATTTACGCCTTTTGATCCCAAATAACATTCCTTAAACATTCCTCATTCGACAGCGCGTGCAATAAAAATTTGTACATAGTTACGCCTCATTACTACCGAGAAATTCTGCGTGGAATTCAGCATTCTACCACAGATTCGTCAGGCATTTCTCACCGAGAATAAGCACCGCTTTTTCCTTATTATTAGCAGTTATCAATGCCAAGATTAGTTCGCCGCCGCTTTTCAGTGTGTTTCTCTTCCAGTTAGCATTTACATTTCTTCACGACATGTTACACAGGGGTCGGCAGTAGCAAGCAAAGCAAAACCACTTTAAAAAAGGAAGTTATGTTGCCGCACCCTGTATTTACATCTCACATAATTAGCTTTATTCATACCACGGTCTTCCTCTACTTAGCTGTGCTTACCTCTCGTTTTTTTCTCCATAATTATTGACAGAAGGTAACATGCATGTTTAATAAGTTTGTTCTACATGATATTTTTACAAAAATGTCTCTTCCTCTGCCGTTAGTGGGACATTCTCTTCGAATATACGCTCTGTCCATTTAATACCTTCCTTTCAACTCCCATTCTTTCTCCTCTTCTTCTTAGGTTGAAATCGTTCCGATTTTGCCTCTTTTGATTCTTTAACCTGTGGTGATCCTGCTTCCGCTTGAATATTATTATTTTTTTGCTTCCTTTAAGTTTTGCCTACTTATTTTTACACCTCCATTATCATTTTTTCATCCAATACCTCACTCATCAGGATCCACATGTCCAAATTTTCACACCCAATATTTCTCTGGATTTTCTTTCTACATTTTCATTTTTGTACGAGCCACTGCGTTTCAAGTAGTACCCCTTTTCATACGAGATTCTTTGAAGAAACTTCCCGAAGTTCTGTAGGCTGGTTCAAGTTTTCTCTTTAATAATTTTCGGGCACTTTTCACGTTTTTCATTAGTTCTTCCTCGGCTACGGTCTACATTAGCCCCTTACATACTAGCATTTTCTTCTTTCCCCTGCTCCAACCAATATTAACCCTAATAATAACTCAAACACTCGTGTCTTCCATGAACGTATTTTACTTTTAACTAATCCCTTTTATTTTCAGCGCTCGATGTTTCTCTGAGTTTCACATCTAGTCTCTTTAAATTTTACAGATTCGTAAAACACCATCCGTACGAAAACCCAGTTATTTTATCTTAACCTCCGCTAACTTCTCCGCTAGCCTTTACATACCCAGGATATCCAAACCGGTGGACACACTCAGTAGCTAGTCGTACAAGCATAGCCCCTCATTTTTCTCATTTGTCAAATTCGAGCAGCATCTTTTGTTTTCCGCCTCCGTTGCTGGAGGAATTGAATATTATGCATTGACTACTACGAATTGTTTTTTTTTAATTTCACGGATTCACGATTCTGCGCCTTTTTCCTGTATAAAATAAATGTCACCATGTTTTTCAAACGGCGGACTGCAAAAACTCACTTGAAAACGTTATACCCGCTTTACCAGAGACAGAGAGTAAACTTGATTTACTTTTTAATGGGGAAGTAGCGAATTCGTGTATGAACGAAAAACGATTTCGAGTTTCCATGATGGTCATTCTTTTGTTAAAATGAGTATTTGCAACACTGTGCTACACAAAGCAATTTTACACCAACATTCAAAAATGTTTTATCCGAGACAGAGCCACAAAATTTTCACAATGTAGTGATGTGGAACGCTTTCTGGTCAGTAATTGAAAAAAGACGCATAAGGAGCCTCTTACACACACTGAGTGCCCCGGCATATAATAATCGTAACCCATCTCTCCTAGGAGAATGTCCGAACGAGCAACGATCACAATCGATTACATTAGCCGGTGAGTGCATCTCGAGACCGGTGGGCTATGAGCTAATCTTGCCCATCGGGGATTCGAATCTGATCAAAGGTTTAGTGTTTCCTCTTTATCCTGTCCTTCGATGTAGTCATTTGATGCGCAGCAGTAGACACATCCTCATCAATCATGTAATGATCCAAAACCCTACATATCCAATTTTAATCGTGTAACCAATGACAAATTCACTCATTACTACCTGGTAAGCCTTATTCATATTCTATATCTCAAAATGTTTGATAAATAAATCACTGTACTGGGCCTTAAATGTACAATGTAAGAGGCGTTTTGCCAATTATTTGCATCGTTTAATGAGAACATCAAGAACATTTAACAGGATAAAATTGGGAACATCCGTATTCATGTAATGAATTACCGTTAATGGTAATGGTTCCTAGGAATTGAGCGGTTCCTATGCCCAGCTGGCCACGAATACCGGACTGATACAATCCTGTCGAATTGGGCATTGGGCATCTCGTAGTGAGCTTGCCTGCGCATCAGTTCGATTCCTGTTGATTAAATGTGTTCATGTTGATTTGTTCAAATACCATACGTGGCTCAAATTAGTAATCTCAACCAGCACTATACATGCATTTATTTTTTTTATTTTTTATTTGTGCACCCTGCAAGCCACCACTAGGGTGTGCGGCAGGGGGTGAATATACACCAGAATAACTTCACCCAAACATGACCCCACCGCGGTCGAATAGTGTTATTATGATCCCCTATCGTTCGTGGAAAAAAATACGTCTTAAATCTATCTGTTCTACACTAAATCTCTCTAACTTTATTAACATGCTCTCTCCTACCGTAGTATGATGGACGTAACATTACATTTTCAACATCACTACTAAAGAGACTTCCTTCCAATTTTTGCAAGTGCTTCAATCTGTAATTTAACCTTCGCTCCGTGAGACCGAAGGTTAAATTACATTACATAAATAACTGGCGTAGATTTTTGTTTGTTTTCCTTTTCGTCCATTTTATTTTCTCCTTACTTTTACCCAAGCATTCACGTCAAGGGCTTTCAACCTACGCACGTACCTTTTTCCTAAACGACAAAGTTGCGCAGCCATACAGTACTTAACTCTACATCAAAGTTATCACTGACCTTTCCTTTACGTCTTTTACTGGAAGCCCTCTGCCTAGTGCTCTCTGAAAATGATTCTTTACGTGACACAATTATTTATTAATGTCCTTAATGCTTTCCCATTTTTTTATATATTTCCAAAATGAGTACAGCGCGTGTTACCTGCTCTCTAGAGCTTCTATCCTCTTAATTTGATATTTAGTTTGGCTTTCCTATTTCTTCAGAACATCTCCAATAATAGCTCCCTTTTGTCACATGCAACAAAAGCCGGGTTATTTAATTAGAAAAGGATCAATCAGCGAACCGAAAACGCACTTGGGATGCTAAGTGTGAAGCTTAAGGGGTGTTCATTCTCCACGGACTAGCTGCGATCCAAAACAGTCTAGGGATCTAGCGAAATGCACTCAAACCTGCTAGGAATTTGATTGTTGCATATGACAAGATATTATCTATAGATTATACTCATAAAAAGTAACAATCTCGATGAATAAGTTCAAAAGGAATATTAAACAATATTTATTCTTTCCAGATAAAGAGAGAAATGAGGAAAAATTAAAATGAAAATGAGCAAACAATCTCCATTAAAAGTAATTATAAATGATTTTTTATCCATATTCAAGGATTTTACAAATTTCGCAGTAAATGATACGTTTTATAAATAAATTCATTCAATTTAAATAATAAAATAATATACTCTTTAATTCGCTTGATTGAATTTCTGCCGCAAAAATTGATAGAAAGTAAGCTTAACACGTAAAAGGCTAAATATGTAATCATGGCTGTTAAATTAAAGAATCTATCATCATTTCACAAAATATTTTTATTGTTTTGCCTATTGATTCCCTTCCCCGGAGACTAAAGGTATGACGTAGTGAAGAGTTTTGGGCGTTCTGACGAACCGGAGAAGTGTACTGACGCGAAATGGCGGGCGATATGATAATTACTCCTGGTAGACCCTCCCATGTCAGATGGATCGGAGGATAAGAGGCTGATGAAAGGTGAACCGCGTGTTGTCTGTTCCTTAGGGATGATGCTGCAAAGATGTATTGCTCCAGTGGAATGGTTATGAAAGTAATGGCGTCAAGTTAAAGATATTACTGAGGCGAGCAAGAGGAAGCCACCAACCTAATTTAAATTCCTGTGATATATTGGTGGTCACGAGCAGATGAAACCTAACATCCACGGAGCTCTTGGCTCACTAGGGAGGGTACTGTGCACGGCACCATTAAAGGCAATACTTCTACGGGGATCATATGGGATTCGCAGTCATCAATCATCGCACAGTGATCACCGGTGGTCCTTCTTCCTCTTCCAATTAAAGCTTATGCCTTTAACTTGTACAGCCTGATTCCCTTTTCAACCAGTTTTAAACTAGAGGTCAAATGTAAATTCCGTGCCCTTTTAAATGTTAAGATGAACTTCATAACCAGTACTCATAAACTGAAACGTGTTCAAACCCCGGGTAACTGAGCGAATCGATAATTCCGTTTTTAATTCTCTGCCAAACAATTACATACCTAATCTAAAATTTATTGTATTACTGACTTTTAATAATAAAACCACTTTAATTTTCCACATAAACTTTTTAATTTTTTACTACCTAGGTTTCGTTATAAAATAACATCATCAGGTAAAAATTGACAAGTTCAACACCGTATATATACATATCTCTGGGCGGAGGGGAAGAGGAGGGAGGAAAGAAAGGATTGGTTGAGCTATGAAGAGGGGGGCTAAAAGTCTATGGTTTGAGGCGGATAATATTATAATTAGCTGGAAGGATATGGTCAATACAATGTTGCAAAAAGCCCACCTGACATCAGATTAGTTGGCAGAGGATTAGGGAAATGAATATTATGAACTGGGAGAACGGCACTTAGTAATTAGTTATGTGACTCAGTAGCGGGTTGGGAGGAGTCGCTACATTGTTGAAAAAGTCTCACTTGGTTTCAGGTGAGCTGGCAGGGGGTGAGGGAAAAAACAATAACGGGGAATGTGAAGGGTAAAGAAAATCGTTGGTCAAAACATCTTCCCCGTAATTCGTGTGTTGAAGGATTTCCAACTGCTCCAGCGCATCAAGACGGTACCCTTTCTTCTCAAAATGAAAAAATTCGGGAGTAAAATCGCTGGTGTGGCCACAATCTCTCAAGTGCTTGGCGAATAGTGATGCGGAGATGTTATTTTTAAAACAAGCTCGATGTTCCTTTATTCTTGTTTCAAATCTCCTCCCCGTCTGGCCTATGTATATCCGGTTGCAGTCTTTGCAGCGGAGTTTGTGTACTCCACTTTTGTGTAGTGGTTCAACGTGGTCCTTCGTGTGGCATAACATGTTGCTTAAATTAGTTTTATTGTAAAAGGCCGGTCTCACTTTTTCCTTTGGAAGAATTCTTTGTACTTTTAATGATAAGTGACCAAGAAAAGTCAGTATGAAGATTTTCCACCAAGTTACGCCAGAAACTGTTTTATTTATTGTATTATATATCCTGTTACTTATTAGTGAATTATACCCATATTATTTTCCTTTGAAAACTCCTTTGTTTTCTCAGTGCAGTCATTCCTTGCTCCTCAAACCTAATCCCTTTCCTCACAACAGACGGCAAACAACGGAAAGTTTGGTTTGACCTCGAACCTCTATGGCATGTTTACTTCACAAATTCAGTTCCATTTAATGACACCAACGGAAAAAGTTACTTCTCCTATGCCCCAAGAAACCATCATACATATGAAATTACACGAAAGATTTTTTTAAGTGCCCTGAGGATTTGAAATTGACACTCCCCAGCCAGTAGGCCGACGATCTAGCCACGATTGTTGACGCGGATCGGTTAAACACCGTATTTATGCTTTCCAACGAGAAAATGCTATTGCCGATTTCAAAATTAATCAAATCGGCTTTTAGCACGTTCTACTTACGTTCGCTATTTTGAAATTAACTTATTTTCAAATAAATCGACGGTTAACACGCCGAGAGAACTCCAAAACAGTATGTTTTTCGAGTAGCTGGTTACGCTGCCATATTTTCTCTGCTTCGAATTACCTAAGTATTCGCTCCATCAGTCTATAATGCTATTATTATTTTCCTAATTTACTAAATTATTACGTTAATCATCATCACTGCTTCTATCCTAAGATCGGTTTACTGTAGCCATCTACTATTCTCTAGTCAGACCTAATTTCCTCCACTCCAAGTTATTAAGTTGAACACTTCAAAAGTGTACGTACCTAAGAGCTGTCCATTATTCCTGAAATTATTTTGTCTCTGGTTCCATATTACATTCCTTGGCGATTGAATATTCTTCATTAAGGTATTGAGTTCAGCCTTAAAAAATATCAGCATTTAATTTCTATTGCAAACTGCTGGTTTTAAAGATATTTTAATATAGAAAGGTAATTTGATTTATTAGCACTTAAGAGAGCGAGTCCAGAGGCCTGAAGAAGAAATTTTCTCTACCGTTGGCAAGTTAGCGCATTTTTGCATTTTATCTCGGATTTACCCAATGTACTTGAATGCTTTTCTGCAAACCTTCACGAGGGAGAATTCTTTTTTCAACCAGTTTTTTTTTCTTTTCTTTTGTTAAAAGTGGTATCCTGAAGCTACCATCCTAGCACTGTTCCTCACTGTGTCTATTTTTTGGTACGCACACGTCGGTTATAATTAGATTTGAGATCTGATTTTCTTTCCACTCATAATTATCTCTTCTCTGCTTTTTATTCAGTAACCTTCTCCAAGATCTTCCGTTAAAAATTAGCACCACACCACCATTTGTGAGATTTTTCCAGCTGCCTACACTTCTACGTCATTCTTACATTTTTTGCTGAATCTTAGTAATGACGTGCATGCACACCTAAGACATTCCGTTCTTTGATATTTCATTTTCTAAAAATATGAATCAATGACATAATTCTCCATGATATAAATATTTGCATATTTTTTTTAAATTTTGCAAAAACGCATGAAAAATCTGTTTAACGCATGATATATTAATAATATAATAACGGAAACACAAAACTAATTATTCCAGAAAAATATAAAAGTAACAGAGGTCTAAAAAATCAAAATTGCTGATACCCTGACCACGTACAATAAACTTGCTCACGATCCCAGCACTTATTTCATCGATGTGGTAAATATTTAGCCAATCAAAATGACAAAACACTTTATTAGAAGTCTTATCCTAAAGGAAATCAGTATTAATGTGATACACCTTTTAGTATTTAATACTCGCTCTGACCGTATCACAGATATACTATTTTTATACATCTGAACGTACATGAGAATTCCCGATCCTCTAGAACCTCGAGGTCAGTTAGTAAAATATTACAAGGTTCAAGTGTTTCCCTTTATAGGAAGCCGGCCATAATGCAAACACTTCACGTCTCGCCATCTCCTTGGGAATGAATACGGTCGGCATTTAGATTATACTACCTATAAAATGCAAAAAGGAACTATGAATCTCCATTTTTTCAAGCGAATGGAATTAATATTTTCAAGGGCTCAAAGCACGATCAAATAAGCAGAATTCAACTTTTTAGCAAGAAGAATAAAAAAAGCTCAAGCATCTACGTAAACTGATTAAAATAGCGAAGTGTGGAAAATTAAATAACGGCTGTCCGATGAGCTTCTTTGGATGTTACTAATAAATTTAGTCTATCACGGTATCTACGCATTTTTTGAAACCTGATAAAATCATTAACCTTTGGGAAGGACATGGGAATATGATAAAATTCACTATTTATAAAAGAGAGTATAAAATTGTTGTATCGTAACGTACATTTAGCGGAACACTCCGGTCAAAGTTACAGTCGCGGCATCTCCCGTATTTTTTTAAAATTCTTGCATTAAATTAAACTATAAAGATAAATACCTTTTTGCAAATGATATTGTTCACAATTGGCAAATGGTCGGTATTGGAATTGTGTCCACTATGGTGATTCGACCCCTGTAAAACCTCATGACAAGTAAAACCTAATCGGAAATCCTCCGGTACTAAAGACCACCAGTAGTGTTAAGGGAGCTAAAAAATATAAAAGAAGGTTAATCCTACAGCCAAAAATGCACTGAACAAATTAATTACTTCACGGTATATGGCCTTCAGCATGGAGAGATGTATCTAGAGCTTCCCAACGGAAATACTAATGAATAACACGATCTGTTGTCCTAAATCTGTCAAGAAAACGAACGTGCGAGGATGTAGAAATGGGGGATAGCCATAAAGCCAAACAATAACTAAAAGAGAATTACCTATGTCGATATATTGGTAGACAGATATGACCATCATAAATGTGATATGAGAACTTGGAACCGGAAAGACGTCCGCGTAATAATATTGCTAAGCAATGTGTAATCTAATAATCCAAAACAGCGCATGGGACCGCTGTCTCGAATACTTCTGCGATGTGAAGCACCTGAATCAACTTGGCCCTCGGGTTCCCGAAACAACCGCCGTGTTCGGACGATGACAATTTCACTAGAATGGCGTTTTCAGGTCATCGACTCTAATACAACGGTTGGATTGCCAGTGACACTGTTGTGCCTGCACATGAAGGACGCGGTGTAAACCAGAGATACACGCAGCCGTCACAGAAGGTATTGAAATTTATTCATAGGTAGCAGAGCACCAGAGTACCATCACTTTCAAAAGCTTGTAGGCAGTCATCCGTGTGCCGAAAATTGAGGAAAGGCGAAAACGTTGGTTACATTGGCATTCTGGTGGAAAGCTCGGTCTTTTAAAGTGACGCTAACTATCAGAACCCAAAGTGCCAGTCAGAAAAGTATGTACACATCAAGAACATTTTTCACCTTCCCCCAACACTCGACGAGTAGGAAACTGCCAACTAACATTTGAAAAAAGATACGATTCTCGTAGTACATCAATAAGTGATTTTTTTGCGAGGCACAGTAATAAAAAAATCAAGTATTTCCAGCATTTAGAATCTTCGAGAGTCCTCAAACAAAAATGTGATTCTTCCTTCCATAAATTTAAAAGGAGACACAATTAATCAGAGTTTTCCGCCAAGTAAAATCTGCCTCAAGCATCTGAAGACTTCATGACTAATCACCACGGAGTGAGCAAATTTGTTCACCGGCTTAGCACAGTCGTAGCGGCGATGTGCCGAGAACATATCGATTTTAGAGAGAGCCCCAAAGCAACAACCTTGCTCTAGTACCGAGAACGTCCTTAATTCATAAATATCGCATATGACGTAGGAGGTTCTTAGCAAGCAGAGCGCGGACGCCCTTTTCCGCATTTCATGTTCGGGAGTAAAATTTCAGATGGACCCAAACTAACCAAAATCCTCCTCCTTCGTTCCTGAGTAAATAACCGAAGAAGATTACGACGAACTTCCACTCACACGGTTGTGCTCCCTTCCCGTGGAAATTTCACAACCTCACGTTTGCAGTGGTCCTAAGACGCCATTCCACCAGATGAGGGAGAAAAGAGGGCGGGGAAAGGGGGGGGGGTGAGGGTTCCGCGGAGGTTCGCCATGGTTCTGCCCTCTGACCCACGTAACCATGAGAGGAGCAAATTTGCAGTTGGTCTCCCTTTCTCTCTTCCCTACTACCAAGAGAAGCGTCCCTCCACGTCGCCATGTGAAAGACCGCATCGCGCTATCTAAGCAACTTCCGTTCCGCGTCGGTCAACAACAGGAGTTGCCCGGGCGACCGCAACCCTCTCGGATGCCGCCACGGCCTCGCCTTCCTCCCTTGTCATACACGACGGCGCTCCGACCTCAAGACATTATTCCGCAAAAACCAAAGGGGCCGAGCTCCACGTATGTACTAATGATGGGGTCCATTTAGGTCTATTTACGCATGCAAATGGCCGAAAATGTACCCGGAAAATCCGCGGAATAATGAACGTCAAGATTTAAATTGGACATTTGGAGGAGTTTGGAAGACACGACTTCCTTCTCTTCGCTATATTTTCAAGTTACGAAGGGAAACTCTTCTGCTAAACTATTTAAATTTAGAATTTACTCTCTACCAAAAGATTGAAAATTAAAATCAGCATTGTGGTTTTAAATTTTCTAAGAAACTTTTCTGTAAATAAATATGAAATGAGTATTGCATTTCCATTCCGACCCTATGAAAAAGGGAAGGATCACAATTCATTATGTAAAATTACAAATAATAATACATGAAGAATAGACCTAGAACTAATCACTTTGCCCCACGCAACTTGGTACGCTTGGTAAACAATTCGGCTCGTAATAATCGAATTACCATCATCGCTCAGCCAAATATCAGTAGGTTGATGGCAGAGATCAAACCCCAAATCTGATTCCTACAATGAGCAAACAGTAATGAGGGGAAATAGTTCATCAATTTTATTCAATTTTCCTTTTCTCTGGGTAACTGACCTCTTCAATATCTCATGCTATTTTAACGGACCTCAAACCTTCTTATTCTCTTCCCCGCCTACCAAATGAATAAAAGAGACAGTATATTTTGGAAGGGCAGAATGGAAAAAATAAAATGGACGGAAAGGAAAACAAAGAAATCAGGGGAAGTGAGATGATTGTTGGAAGGAATGAGAAGAAAGCAGGAAAAGAGGAATGTTGGGAGAGCGAGGGGAAAGGAGGAAAAGACATTTTGAACAGCATTGAGGGAGGTAGAAAATATGTAGAGCCGAAAAATGGTTTATTTTAATTCGAAACAATTAAGTATTTAGGATCGTGTATTATTTAGCTGAGAAGTATAGCACTACTTAGTCACCGTGTCCACCTAAGGCATATCATGGCCGGTAGACCATCGTTAATAATAAAAATTTTTATTTAACGATAATATTACGTACAATTTGCATAAAACTTTGCCGCCTGTGCTACCCCGAAAATATTACCTTGATCCAAATAATGATTTGTGAAATGTTTTATTGTAAAATCACAAAGGTATTTTGTTTCTTTGATTGATCCTGAACATCAGTTACCGGCACACTAACTGAAAGTCCCCTATTCATTCCCATCTATCCTCTCATGAGCCTTGTTTCTCAAAGAAGAACCGACATTTCTAAAAATCACTAGGACAGTCACTTTCATTCCGAATCATTTAATCAAGGTGATATCTGTCTGGTGGTGAAGTTCCAACGCTATATTATGCCTCTAAACCCACAGACGGAACTGACTTATTGTTGCAACTTGACTGTTTGATTTATAATCGGTGTCTTCCATTTCCAAAAGAACTTCGTCAAAGGGCGGCTCAGATTTATCGACCCCGTAATACTCATCTGGTCAACGGGTCAAATAAAATAATTACAAAAGATATAACATTACAGAGGCTCCGATTGTGAGATAAGATGCGCCGAATACGTAGATAATGAAGAAAACGGCGAGGGGAACGTCACGCGGAGGACGCATAAGTTTTGAATGTGCCGAATTTGGCACTGGAAAACGCAAATGATTATCGCACGATATGGCCATGCATCGCTGCGGACGAAGCATGGGTATAAACGGCACGATAAGGGTCCCTCCTTTTTCACCGAGTTTTGATGCACGCAACGCACGCCGCCACAACACCCCCCCCCCCACCGGGGACTCGGCGTCCTAGTCCTGCTCCTGTTCGGGTGACGGGGAGGTCATCGCCGATAAGGTGGGTACGTCCGACAAATCAAACAATACGTAATCCCTTAAGGTTACGCGTACAAAGTCACGACCGAGATAAGAGCGGCTGAGTTAGGGGTGAGTGACCTTTATTTATATTTTTGCTTCTCTTCATTATTTTTTTTTGTTTTCCGCGTCGTCGTGCTTATGTAGGTATGAGGCAGGAAGTGGGTCAGTGTTATGAGCGCGGTGACCAAAATTGAAACCTGTGCAGCATTGATGTCAACTGCGATTCGCAGACGGGCTGAAATTGCCCTGACCTCCATTACCTCCGAGTGCGTGCGAGAGGATGCGAAAAAGCAGCGACAAAACTAACATTAAATCTTCGTGTCATAAATTGTTCCTTCTACATCCACACGATACCCCACAAGCCGTCGCAAGGATATGTGGCATGGGGTGGTAGGTCATCAGCCATTCTACATATAATCCCTCTGCATACTCACGCACCTGGCACCCCGCGAGCCACCAAAAACCGCGTGGAAAAACGGCTACCGAACACTATTCATGCTAACTTGCCTACATATAATATGAGTATTAGATGGCCAGCAGCCATTCCTATCCATACACAAAGAAGAATATGGCAGGCACACATTCAATTCTGGAATTTATTACCGGTGACTGTTTTACGCATTCTGGACGGACAATTCCCAAATACAATATACTTTATATAAGTACATTCACCTACACCCCACCTGGCATGAGGGTGCACGGTGGAGAGCGTTTGGACGCCAGACTTGGAGTGTGTTTTGTGATAATTTAATCTTGTATACTCCTATTTTGGACAGCGTCTACCTATTATTGTTATCGCGAATACTGCGCAAGAAAAAACGAATACTTGATCAAATCAGTCCGACAATCTAAATCTCTGTTTTTGTAACAATTGTCGGCCCTTCCAATATAATTAGGCGGCCTAATTACATCTCCAATGTCAGATGCAAAAACTCACGCTTTATATCTTTGTAATAAGTTTTAATCTGGCCCTGAGTCTTCACATATCGGAAAGTTCCCACCTCAGATTTTGTATCAAATGTGAGACGCCCTATGTTCTTGGGTACGAATTTTTCACGAACCTAGAGGATTTTCTCTGTACCCTTTTTAATTGTGGTTATTAGATGAGGTGACCGACAGCTTCTACTTCGGCCGAGGTTGATTATAAGAAAGCAGAAAGCTTGCTTGTTTCAGATTTTTTAAATAAAACGTGGCCGTGGAGTTTAATGTGACCTAAAACATGATCACCGAAATATTAATGATAATATATTTTTGTTAAAGTCTATATGTATTGCTTGCTCTTCAATAAGTTGCTAAATGAATATTGCCATGCGCTTCTTCGTATCAAGGCGAAGAGGGAGATACTCCCATCCACGGCCTCTTAATAGCATTTCTCTACGTTTTTAAGAGAGAAAATCAGACTTTCAACACAATTCACAACAGGAGTTTGGAAGAATGAAACAATCAAAAAAGATAATAGGATTTCAAATAAAAAGACGGAGATTACAGACTGCATTCTGTTAACTCGAATGCCTAAAAATATATAGCTTCCAGTTCAAGCAATCCTTCTAAAATGTCTTATATGCTTAATAAAATATATTATCTTAAAAGCATGCTTCACTATAAGCAACACTTTACAAGCATTTTTAAAATCTCGATTTATGATATCGTAATCGACGATCCAAGACTATAAATAAAGTTAACGAGCGATCAAACAATCCCGTAATTTTTATAAAGGATAAAAAATAGAATTGCCAAAAGTCAACAAACAAAAATCACTTCATAAAATTTGAAGTTGGCAAACGACGGAGCGATTCCTAGACCCGGAAAAAGAAGCACCGGGAAAATTAGTGATAATTGTTGCAGATATGTTTGACAAATGACAGATATGTTTGCACACAAAGGGATAAACCAGGAGGGGGCTAACGGAGGCTTACATAGTTAGAACTGAATCAAATCAGGGATCCTGCGGAAGTGAGTGTCTTTATTTTAATCATGGATGTCATTAAGTAATACAAGACAAGTAGGTGAACAAAGCCTCTAATGTATGACATTTTCGGATGGAAGCGTGTTCTGAAATACCATCAGGGAATATTTGGGTTGGAAGTTGGAAGAGTGGAGAAAATCAAATGAAGACAGAAGTCTTACGGTCCGTAAGAAGACGATAAAATGTTTTTGTCTTGTGGGTAACGCATGATGACAAAATGTAACTACATGAATTGCAAATAGCAGGAATCTTTAAAAACCTGGAATCGACGGGGGCTGCAGATAGAAGAAATGACGGAGAACTAAATCGTAGAGTGAACTCGGCTCGGAGAAACTAAAAAGGATGTATAAAGAGTGTTTGTTATTTGATAAAAGAATGAGCGGGAGAGCTAGAGAAAATATGTACTGACCAGCACCAGCATATGGAGCAGAGATATGGCAATTGAAGAAAACATATGAGAAGAAATTGTTGAAAATAAAATATGTGACTCGAACTGAGGATTTAAAGATGGGTGTGGAATAATAACTAGGAATGAAAGGGTTAGAGAGGAGATAATCAGAGATTCAAGAGAAGTGAGATAATTGCCAAACAAAGTACGAAAGAGTAGGTAGAAATGGTATGGACGTCTAATGAGAAAGGAGGAAAACTACGTGGGGAGAAGAGTATTTGCATGAAAAAAGGAAAAGATTTGGACTGGACACAAAGGAAGCGAATAAAAGGAACCTCCTCCACTCTTAAACCCAAGAGTGAAGTGGAGGAGGCTGGCCACATTCAGCGACCCAACGCGAAGGCAGGAAAAACTGCAGTAGAGGAGGAAGGAGATGGCGCATTTTGTTTCCACTTCCAAAATCCTTCAAACTATAAATCTTTCCACTCCAAACTATCTTCACAACGTTCGATATTAAAACCCATATTAACTAAAATACTAAAGGCTTTGAAATTTCCTAGAGAATCTATTTACATGCATCACATCGATAACTATATACATTCTGAGGAAAAGAACAAATCCTTATTAAATAATGATCATTTTTTACACATAAGTTGATTTATAATGACTTTTCCGGCTTGAGCCACTGCCAAGCAGATGCAGACGACAAAGCTCGGTCACCTTTGGGTCACAAAACTCTCAGCTGACTTTGCTGTCGCTAGGTCATCATTAAAATTTCCTATTTCTCGAGATTTTTCTCTGATTAACGACAATACGCTCACACGTCAATTTCGAATCCCTAGACTCCACTTAGGCTGACCAAATTCATTTCAGACTATGAACACACACGTACTCCTTCTATGACGAGCAGTTAAAGATGAAATACAGCGGTGACCATAACTGCGAAAGATGAGAAAAACATTATTAAAAAGGGCCTGTTTTGGCTATCTTCAGCTCAAGTGACATGTAAAATATGCAACGTGCTGAAATATATTTTCGAGAGTCGTAGCCTGGCAGTTTGGAGGGTGGCCCTGCGTTTTTGTGAAATACCTTTTGGGATATACCATCTAAAAATCCAATTTTTACGATATTTAGTGCAACATGTGTTTTAGGGAAACTTTAACTAACTAGCTGACTCTCTAACCTGAAAGCCTAAATATCACACGAGCCAGTTCGAGATGAGTCCTATCCTATACTATAAAATAACCTTCTGGGTAATAATATGGTGATTCATAATTTTAATAAATCGGCAGAGATTAAATTAAAGGACACCAAAAACGCTAAATTAATAATCAAAGTTCACCAGGATTTAATCTGCGGAGTGACAGGGAATCGACGCATATATTACAATTAAGCTGGAAGTAATGTTGCAAATACAAAATATTTTCAAACGTTGCTTAGTGCGTTTAGCAGAAACAATACACTAAAATAATTAATGAAAGAAATACTATCATTTTTGTTTGCGCATTATCAATGTTTACTATCACCGGAAAGCATTTAAATAAGCCCCCCTCCCTCCTGCCACACACCTTTTTGGTGGCTCGCAGGGTATTTATGTAGAAGTAGAAGTAGAAATAAGCAGTGTATGAAGAAGGACGTGTCAAATACCTTTTTTTTAACTTCTGCGGGAAATTAAGGTAATAAGAAAACAAAATGTGTAAAAATATCTCCACAACACATTTAAACGTAAGTTACAACAACATCCACATATGAATAAAATATAAATTCCTTTCCTCGCGCAAGTATTTTTGATAAAATATTTTATAAAAATTTCTTTTTACGTTTAAATCAATAGTAAAAACGATTTATTCTTAATTTTACTAGTCAGATGTGAATTTAATTCCACTACGGATATTTATCATACAGAAAACGGCCTAGTCGCTCCCTATCCATCAACAACAGTAATGAAGACAATGTATCCACTCATTAAAAATAAGAAAAATATTTTTCATACTAATGGAATTTATCCATATCCCAAGATGGAGGTTCATTAAAGAATACGTTCACCTTTGGAACACCATTTACGACGAGTATATATATATATATATATATATATATATATATATATATATATATATATATATATATATCTTGAGCTAATGAGATTTTTTCTTCAAGGCAATTCCACTGCCAATCGATGTTTGTTTTTAATTTCCCATATTATCATTCACTCTTGCGTCAGTTCGATTTTCCGAAAGAATCTTCATGTGAACTCCAAATTCTTCATTTAATATGGATTCTTATCAGGAGATGGAGCAGGAATAGAATGAACGGGAATACATTTACACTCCCAATGATGCATCTGCCGTGGTGAGTGCATTTTTTTACGGAATCTGCTTGGTTAAGAATGAGCCATTAATGGATTCATCAAAATGCAAAGCAGTTCTGACGGATTGAAATTGAAACATATCATGAATACTCCTTCCCCTCATGAGTTTCCGGAATAAATATTCGATTTCACATTTGACTGATTGCCCATTTCCATCAGCCCCACAGACAATTTTTGTAGTGCGAGACCTCGATAAATGCGCATAAAAGGAATGCCCCGTCCACTTTATTTGTGGAGCGCACGCAGCCGATTATGGCGTTTTTAAGATCCATTTTCGAAGCAATCAGGAAAGGGGAACGCCATCAAAACGGAATAAACAAATGAATAATGTCATTTCCATGCATTGCACTTTTGTCGAAATCGTGAGCCCAATTTTCTGGTGATTGCTATCGAGTGACCAGTAGGTTGTGCCAAATACTAATTACATGCAATCATAAATTCCGGTGCAATCGAATACGCCATCATACCAGACTTTATGTTTAACGACTATAACCTACTATAGAGCAATCCTGATGCGGGTCCCCGGTGCGCGAAAATATAAATCCCATTAAAGGGTATAGCATTTCGTTGTAGTCGTCAGATGATAGATAATAGGAAATAAAAGGCTGTGTTTCGATTATTACCAAAAAGTTATACACCAGCCAATTTTAAGTCGTCAATGACGACGTAAAGCGTGGTATTTCTAACAGATACGTTAGACGATAAGGCAGGAACAGAATAGAGATACTTCAGAAAGCTTCAAGAAAATAAGAGTAGCCAGGAAAGAAGCAACACTGAAAATATAACATACACGAGGCATTCATGAAGTGAATATTTTGAAAACAGTAAAATAAACTTTAATACGATCAAGTTTTCACTACGGCATAGCATTATCAGTTCATTATGCTGGACCACAGCTGATGATGACGCTGCACCACAGTGAAACCTAGGCCGCATTAAAATATATTTTCTATGCGGAATCGAACAAGCCATAAATGCAGTAATCAACCCGAAGGACGGTTTGGTAGGTGATGGTAGAGTTCACCCAGTACTAAACCCGACGGCGTGTGAAATTCACACATCAGGGTAGGGGGGCCAGTTCCTTTCCCTGTACCTGTTATTGTTTCCCTGGAATATCTGGTACCCAAAAAATAAAACAGATTGTGTAATCAGCTGAGGGTGCCCAGAGAGGCTTGCCTGGAAATCGAACGAAAGACCCTCCGGTGTGTAGTCGAACGCTCTACCCCTTAACTACCGCGATCCACATACTGTCATATGAAATTATTTTACTTCCACATTATGGCAAGCATTATTCAAGATTATCTCGTGAGAAGAGTTTTTGAAATAGATGCAGGTGCCCAGAGAGGCTTATTTTGACGCTATTCATAACTGATAAATTTCACAAATGTATGCCTTAAACTCCTAATTATAAAAAGTAGACATTATATAAATAGTTTTTGATTTAATTTAAGGTGTAATTCCACCATTAAGACCGACAAATACCGTAATTAAATATGATTGGAGAAGAAGGCTTAATTACAATCATGTGAAGGTCACAATAACGTATAGATACAGATGTAAAGCAATCCGTAAACATCAAAATCATTCTTTTCAAATTGGCTGTTGTTTCCATTTAAATAATCCGGAACAATGTTTGTTGATAGAAGTGAACATTTCATAATAGCGGATGAATGCATCGCAAAAGTAGCACTACCGTTTTCATCAGGATAGTTTAGGTAAATTAAAATTTTCATTTCGTTTGATAGAAAGTACACGAAAATGACTTTCAGAATCAACAATTCTCACCCTATAAATTGTAAAAACAAAAATACTGAGGATTTGGACAATTGAACCCACGTTGAAAGGTACTTAAATGTCAAAATGCTGTGAAAATATCCACGCGGAATCTACAAATGTCTAATTTATTATGATTACATCCCAGACATTATACGTTCAGTGTAAAGAACGTGCTCGTATTCTTAATCATGTTGAATATAAAATATCTGCAGCCAAACTCCTCCATTTAATGTGGAAACAATTCTTCATTTAGAATCATCGTCAAGGTATCACTACTATCCGTCGAAATTGGAACATAAAATGTTAGAAATTTAAAATGAACAACAGGTAATAACAATGCTCTTTCTGCATTGCTCAAAAGTTCTTCTTTGGAGTGATCTTCAACCAAAAATTTCTCACCATTTCTGAAATCAAGAAATTTAGTATTACCATAAAACGCACGGTATAACATAACCGTTCGTCGCTTTAGCCCTGCAGACGTCAGGACCCAACAGCATTAATATAAACTCCACCGCTAATCTCTACCGCATAAGCTGGCCCGAATTGTTCCGATTAAGTTCATAAATATGTTCGCTACTTGGAATTGTTTTCGACAGTTGAAGCACGGAAATTAAATTAGTGACACGGCCAATTGGGCTGATCGAATACAAACAAATGAGTTCGTAGAATTTGCTATTACAAGGTTAAAATCATTATTTACGTGTTTTGCGATGATTGATAGCGTCCTTAACAAATCTCCAAGGAAAGTATTAGTTTTTACTCAAAATCATTTACGCTCAGGGTAGGATTCAAACGTGCGGATTTAAGCTTAAGTCGGCAAAAGTAGTGCAAGCCTGGGCTTGCTGTACTGAGCGAATAAAAATTTACCACGAGGGTTAAAGTTCAAATTATTCATTTTTCACCGAATATTAATCCAACGCCAATAACTAGTGTTATCTAATGCTAATTCCCAACTTTACTTATACGTAATACGAGTATACTCTTGTTTTCTGAAATATTCACTACCCAAAAGCATTTTGAACAAAAATCACGTGATTAAAATTCTTCAGAACCTTTAGAAATTAGAAGTATCCATCGATTCTATTGGCCTACGAACAAGTCCCTCACTTCCTGGATTGAAGTGGGAGCTCACAAGATAACTACTCTTACTTTCTGGGATTCCCAGTGATTTATACGAGGGATATGCAGGTATTACCTGTATTACGATTCAAGTAGGTGCAAGCCTTTAGTATGTGACTCATGAGAAGAGTTGAACACGGTCATGGGGGGTATAAAGGGAAGATTGAGGCCGGAAATGGAGCCATTCGGAAGAGAAGAATGAAGTAAATAATTACATATCCACCTCCTGCTCATTTCAATCTAATTAATTTGCTTCCGGAACAAATGTCGTAACCCTGTATTATCGAAAAAATGGCAGGGAGTAATTCGTAGAGTTAGAGTCAGGAGTGAATAAGCAATTAGAATAAGGAAGAACAACGAAGAAAAACATTATGCATCGCAGTAATGATTTAAAATTCAGGGCATGTGGAAATTGTCGGCAGCAAAAAAGCCGATGCAGCGGCAAAAGAGAAGCGAGGGAACTTGAACTACGGACGACTCTGATTCCAGTCGATGACCTGAAGGCTACGTTGCGAAATGCAGGCATGGAAAATGGAGACAAACATGGCGGACACTATTCAGCAACAAGCTGTGCTGCGCAAAAGCCGGTGTGGTGGCGTGGCCGCCTTCCATCAGTAGCCAAAGAGATGAGATATCAATCGCACGCCGGAGAATAAGCCATTGCGCGTTCAACCAATTGCATCTCTGAACTAAAGAGCGGACACCATCGTGATAGGCTGATTCCGACCTTCCTTTGAGTGCGGCACATCTCCTGATGGAACTTGAAAACACACCAGGCTTTTCGCGTCAGACCAGGTACCATAGAGGATATTACATAGATTTGGTAATGTTGATAGTCTTAACTATATTTTATCGTTTATAAAAGAAACCGGAAAACATAATAAATTTTAACCGTACAATTTACTGAAGAGCTTTCAAATAGTTATTATTTTTGACTGATGATTGTACGAAGTGAAAAATATCCAAGACGCCGAAGCATCGCAAACTTAATTCTACTGCTGCTTGAAAATACGGATTCCATATTATCTAGAAATAAACCAATCTGAGCATGAAATATGAGTGATAGAACCTCGTGGCGCTCTCTATAGAAACTCAATTTCTTTTGTTCGCGGCGCTTTCAAAAAGAGAGTTCAATGTACAGAATGGTCTGCCGAAATGAAACAGGCGCATTCAGCGCAAACAAAGGAATAGCACAATTTTGGGAAAGATCCACCAGATGAAACAACCATAAAATGAGAAGTTATTGACAAAAGGTTCCTTCAGCAGCTATAAATATTGTTTACTAACCACGTATAAAACCACTACCCCGCACCCCCGCAGATTATTACAGACTTGTTCGAGAAAGTCTTTTAAAGATATTAGAGTGTGTAGAATGGATGAAAAATTAGGATTTTTATATGGGAAAAAATCAATTGTTCACATTCCTAAATGACCTAATAAATGCCAAAAGTAGTAATTAATGAGTCTTTTTTTAAATATATGCTTCCTTTTAAATTAATTCTTGTTGAAACCCTCATTTAAATTTACCCCGCATAAAAACGAAACTTTCATACATCTAGGCTGTTAAACACAACACAGGCCTACAAAAAAAATTTTTTTTTTGGTGCCTGGAATCTTTGTGTTGATTTTAACTATATTTGTAGAGCTGAATCCAAATATGAAATCCGTTTTTATTTAACAGATCTACTTTTTTAGATATGGCACATCTTACGATTAGTTGTTTTAATATTTGATTCCGGAAAATAATTTTCAAAGTTAAATAAATCTATAAGTATACATGGGAATATATGGTAAAAGAAAATAGGAAAAATATTACAGACTTTGTGAAACGTGCATACTTGGGATATTTTGGTGTTAAGCTTGGTGACCAAGATAAAACATGGGCACCGCATTTTGTGTGTAAAACATGTACTGAACATCTGCGGCAATGGACAACAGGACAAAGGAAAAGTCTAAAATTTGGTGTGCCAATGGTGTGGAGAGAACCTGTGAACCATATTGACGACTGTTATTTTTGCATAGTGAATTTTTCGGGAATTAATCGAAAAAATCGCCACAAGTGGACATATCCAGATTTGCCTTCAGCTAGACGCCCGGTACCCCATTCAGAAGAAATACCGATCCCAATATTTCAGACGTTACCAGATATATCTAAGGAAGAATTTGAGTTATTTATTTGAGTTATATATTTATATATTTGAGAATTTGAGTTTGAAAACATTTCTCATTCTATTGACGATGGTGGCAGTGACTACGAGGGGGTATCAACAATTCCTCAACTATTTAATCAAGATGAAGTAAGCGATCTTGCTAGAGAACTGAACTTATCGAAGGAAGCATCCGAACTACTAGCATCAAGACTGCATGAAAAGAATTTACTGCAACCCGGTACAAAAATAAGTTTTTATCTCACAAGGGAAAAGGATATGCTACCCTTCTTTACTCAAGAAGACAATCTTACATTTTGTTTAGACGTTAAGGGTCTTTTGGAAAAAATGGGACTACTATCACAATATGATGCTAGTGATTGGCGTTTGTTTATTGATAGCTCCAAGCGTAGTTTAAAATGTGTACTTCTTCACAATGGTAACAGATTTGGCGCAATACCAATCGCTCATTCAACTAAAATGAAAGAAGAATACGATACAATAGCATTGGTCTTACAGAAGATAAAATACCAGGAACATCGCTGGGTGATTTGTGTAGATTTAAAAATGGTGAACTTTCTTCTTGGGCAGCAAAGTGGCTACACAAAATATCCTTGTTTCTTGTGCCTCTGGGATAGCAGGGACAGACAAAACCACTGGATTAAGAAAACTTGGTTGTTGGGAAAGAATACATCATTGCTGAATCTTTAGTTGAAAGAGAGAAAACCATCTTACCGCCTCTACATATTAAACTAGGCCTAATGAAGCAATTTGTAAAGGCTCTTGACAAGGATGGACCATGCTTCGGCTACTTAAGACTAAAGATGCCCCATATAAGTATTGAAAAACTTAAAGCTGGTATTTTTGAGGGGCCACAAATCAGACAACTCACAAAGGTTCCTGCTTTTGTCGAGTCAATGAATGAGATTGAAAAAATTAGTTGATGTCATTTGTTGAGGTCATAAAAAATTTTCTAGGAAATCACAAAAGTGAAAATTATATTGAGCTGGTAAACATTATGCTCAGTAACTTCAAATCTCTTGGATGTAATATGAGCACAAAAGTTCACTACCTACAAAGCCACTTGGACAATATTCTTGGAAATTTAGGAGACACAAGTGAAGAACAAGGTGAAAGATTTTACCAGGATATAAAAACAATGGAAGCTCGCTACCAAGGAAGATGGGATAACCATATGATGGCAGATTACTGCTGGTGCTTAAAACGAGACTGTTTGAACAAAGTGCACTCAAGAAAATCGCGCAAAAGAAGCTTCCGATGTGTTGAGTGATGTTTATATGCATTTTTTTCTTTTCAATTTGTTTTATTACAGTAAAAAATTAGTTTGTGGGTGATTTGACAGCCCTAGAAATAAATCAAGTCTTTATATTTAGTGGGTTTTATTATTAATATAATATTCCCATATCATCATGTAGAAGATTTTTTTACGTAAGTAACAACATATCTATATCTTGAAAACTATAGCTGATAGGAAAAAACTAGTGTCATAATTGGATTCAGCACCCCAATTGTTCTTTAAATCAGCATTAAAATCTCCGGCACTAAAACCACTGTTGGCCTGTGTTATTAATATAATATTCCCATATCATCATGTAGAAGATTTTTTTACGTAAGTAACAACATATCTATATCTTGAAAACTATAGTTGATAGGAAAAAACTAGTGTCATAATTGGATTCAGCACCCCAATTGTTCTTTAAATCAGCATTAAAAGCTCCGGCACCAAAACCACTGTTGGCCTGTGTTATTGAACTGAACACACATACAAATTACAGGGGGTGAAATTGTTTTACTTGAACTTCCATTATTTCAGAAAATATATTCCTAAAATCTTCAATAAACTTAAAAATTCCACCTCAGCCTCAATAAATAACTCAGACGTGCCTCATTACGCATTAAAAAAACACTTTCTGCCTAACAAAATTGAAAACGGAAACTCCATCACCGCCTTAAAACTAAGAAGACCTGCCCTGATATTCAAAAGTGGGAATTTCCACTTTCTTTGCTTTCGTTTTCGAGTGCGTTCGTTATGACGTAAAGTTTTAAAGACACCGAATGCAACTGAAAGGAGTGCGGGAGAACTTTTGATCAAAGAATGCCACCGACCAACTCCATGACTAAAAGAAGAAAAGAGGACAGAAAAAGAAAGACCTAAGTAAGGAAAGAAAGCTCTAAACTAAGAGGAAGCAAATGAAATATTTATCCTGAAACTCAAAGTTATGAAACAATAAACGGGAGACCCTACTTTCCTGGCTTATGTAAACACCGCTTTCGAAATGCAAAGCTCATATTAATACCATTAATAAATTAACCCCATCGCTCCTTAAAGATAGAGCACTCGCAAGTGGAAGCTCCATTAGCAGCTCCTTAAACATTTGATGCTGTAATGTGACTTTGAAACCGGATTGTTAAATTCTAATTGAAAAAAATATAAAAATTAAAATCTGAAAAAGGGAAGTAACAATTTCTAAATGTTACGGTAGAGTCCCTCGATTTTATTGAACAATTATTTTTTTTATATAGAGTGTGGTATGATAGTCATGTCACATGCCATGATAGTCAAGTGATATTTATCGACGAATCAGTTTTAAGGGCTCAATTCCCTCAATAACTGTAGCAACAAAAGATTCCATAGCCAAATATCGTAATTTTATATGTGCGGCATAAAATTATTAGCGTATGATTCATCATTACTGTAATGGTTTCGATGATTCGACACCTGGGGCCGTCCTTACACTTACGCCCATTATTGCCAAAATTTTATCACCATTTGGTAGAAACCGAAAAATCGCCCAGTATACCTATCTCCAATTAAAATAATTTTTCTGGGAATAAAATTCGTTGCTAACTATAATTAAAAGTTAATAGATGCCGAGAAATTGATGATAAAATTTCAACTGTGAATTGAGTTATCACAATGATGCGAATACAAAATGCAAAGCTCATTACTATTGACACCTAAATGGAATGGATGGTGTTTAAAATTATAGTAAAAATTGCTCAATTAATAATTTACCGGCCACTTAAACTGCATGTACAATAAATTGTTAATATTTCTATTTGATTGGCATAAGTTCTTTTAAACGCGCTCACAAAATCATCACATCAACATTTGAGAATCAGAACTAAAACGTTACATTTTACTTATTTTTGGACATTAGATATATATATATATATATATATATATATATATATATATATACACACATATATTTATAAATATGTTTATACATATGTTAAGAAAAAGACTCGTCAAAACTTTGATATGGAGCCTAATTATGTATGACACGGAAACGTTACTGAAGCAGGATAATAGAAATAGATTGGAGGCTTTTGAAACGTGGATGTGGAGAAGGATGGAGAAGGTGAAATGAACCGAAAGGAAAACAAATGAGGAAGTACTGGAGATGGTGGGTGTGGAGAGGGGTTTGTTGAGAGAAATCCTATGGAGGCAGGAAAAATGGATGAAGGGCGTATTGATCGGCAGGGGGACATTGAAGACTATAATAGAGGGGAGAATGTTAGGTAAACGAGGAGAGGGAAGATATAGGATAGGGATGCTGGACGGGATGAAGGGAGAAAGGAAATACACAGAGATGAAGAGGGACCTGATGTAGAGTAGGTTACTGGATTGGGTTTATTTTGGAGTTGTGTCCATCCAAAAACCTACCTTAACCGGTAGATTACGTAATAATAATCATTTTATGCCATCATGTAGAGTAGATCGCTGGGTTGTGTTTTGTTAGGAGTCACAAAATATTTGTTTGGTAGTTGTGTCCATCCTTAAACCTACCTTAACCGGTAGATTACTTAATAATAATAATATATGCATAAGTTAAACTATGACACATTAAATATTACAATTTTAAACATGTGCTAGTTCCATGTAGTTAGTTATAATATTGAATTTCAAAATATGGAGGGTAAAACTTTGTTACATTGTTTAAACATTTCGTATAAGAACTAATACCCTGAGAATTACTGTTTTGGGTCATTAGAAGTGGTCATAAAAATTTTCCTGAACATAACAGGTTGCATCCTGTTCCACATTGGTGGAAGTTAAAAGTTAAATGGATTGTGTAACAGGAATAAGAGAGAGAACTTTTCAAAGATAGTTTTTCCCAGTCGGTCACTGACCGCAAAATAAAAAATAGCACATCCGCTGAATATGTGGTCAGGAAGTTCTGCAAGCGGGTTTTGTGCCAGTCATCGTAACCAAACTTGTACTGGGAATTCTGACCTACGACAAATCTGAGGAAGAGGAGGAAGGGACGGATTCGAGGAATTTCCATTACAAAAAAGGTTTCCAAAATATCACACATTGATATTATGAGAAAAACAAAGTTGCAATTTTACACAGATTTATTTAGAATTTGTTTTTCTCAGTATGACGAACTTCCACTACATCTCGCCTGAATCTGTAGAATATATCACACATTGATACGAAAAAGAAGGTATGAAATCGATATTTTAGTAAAAAAATATACCCCTCAAGAAAATTACTTTTCTTACCAGAGTGAAACATAAGTTTACGTACAAAATAACGCTCTGTAAAAAAATATTCCACCCACAACTATAACTAACAAAGCTTGGGAAGATAATAGAAGAAGCCACTAGAGACGAAGGAACTTCTCACTCAGGCTAACTCTACAAAATTTGACATGTCAAATAACAAAAACTTAACCTTATTTCGTAAAAAAAACAATGCTAGTCCCTTTGGTACAAACATATTGTCCAATAGTGTTTTGTCTTTAGAATGATGAGATGCAACTAGGTGCGTTTGTAAAAGAAAAATCATCATAGTACTTAATATTTTTACTAGCTCAGTAACTTTCATACTTAAAATATCCTGTATATTTAATATTACAGACAGCACATCATTTTTTTTTCTCTGGAGTAATTAGGTTTATTCTAAAATCATATGAGATTTAAAGAATTCCTTTCACAATAATATCCCGCCAAATTTGGTAGATTTTGCCAGAAATATCTTAAACATTTTTGAAGCCTCCTTTTCAATATAATTCCTTGATCGAACCAAACCGTTACGAATCCCCATAGATAGAGACCAGATTTTTTTACAAACCAAAAAGTAAACTTTGGGCTCTACGAAATGTCCAGGTTCCATAGAGGTTCTGCTCCCCTAAGGTAACCATACATGAATTTTAATTTTTGTGGCAATTAGCAGACGGCCCTCCTAACCTCACATTCTCTGCCATTCACCGCCGCGGCGGTTTCCTTGTAGATCGTAGGATAGAGTCGAGTCGCTGGAGTTAGAACGGTGAGGAAAGCACAAGGAGAAGGTCGACGGGAGGGTGGCAGGGAGTGTTTTCAGGGGCGAACGGAGAAAGCCGAGCGCTGAGGACCAAGGAGGCTGCGGCCCTAGATGGCGCCACGGGTGAAAGGGCGCCAGGTGGTTCGCCAGGAGCGGCGATCCCCAAAGCGTCCTCCGGGGATATTCGACACCTGGGGCCGTCCGTACCCTTACGCCCAACTCCCCCGCCCCCTTCCTCTCATCCCCGAACGTCCCTTCGAACCCTTTTATTTCCCCTCCCCCTTCCCTTTAAAGGCACTCTGAAGAAAGCGGAAAAGGGTTCAAGTGTAATTCTGGAAAGCGTCGGGTTGGTTGGTTCCAGAAGAAAGGAGGAACTTTCTGGTGGGGGAGGAGAGTTCTCTTTCTTGGCTGGATTCCCCCTTTCACCCTCCACCTTGTCCGAAAAATACAAAGAGTTTTCGGAACAAGTTATGGGGGGTGCGCGCAGCATTGGAAAGGATGCTTTCTGTTCCCTACTTCTCCTCGAATATTCCTCATACCGTACACATATATATATATATATATATATATATATATATATATATATATATATATATATATATATATGCACATATATACAAACACTGCGTTTGTAGGCATCTTTACAAGTACAATAATTTCCAATTTGTGAAAACCTCGTTATGCTGTCTGACACTCACGGAATGGCAGGCACTCCAGTCACTCGAGGTAGCATATAACTAACGCATCAGTAGTGCCTGCCAGCGATTGAATACCAAGATAGCGAATGTTTTCAACTTTTTACAATCCCCGGGACACCTAGGACAATACGTAAAGGGAAATGATACTGCAGATATACTAATATACATGGTCGTGACGGTGAATTAAAACAAATAGAAAAGGGACAAAATCTTACTTGAATATTTCGGTAAGGCAACCACATTAACCAGACAATTATACAATGTCAATGTAATACTAACGTTGAAGGAGATGTTTGAGCCATCGTAATATTCTAATAAATTTGTCACTAACTATATTGAATTCCACCGCCAACGTAGGTGACAACACATATTCACTGCGAGGATCCTATAAACTTTCTGATCCTTATGTATTCAGGTAATAGAATAGGTCTGATTGTTAAGAATTAATTTTTTAATGTATTTTCTTAATATTCTATTCAATGACGACGATTCAATAACGATATCAATTTTGAGAAGATAATTCAGTAATATTCTCCGGCCTTTACCATCTAAGCCGAGACATATTTCGCAAAATGATATAACAATATATATGATAAGATAACTATTACTTCAAACTTTCTTAAAAATCTCTCCATTTAACTCCAACGTACCAGTGAGATGCTGCGGCTATTCCACATCGAATCTACCAAGAGCCCACGGCAAATTATTCTTCGGCTTTAAAAGTAAAGCAGTGATTGAAATTAGGATTATGGTACTCAAATATATTACACAAATATTATACGAAATTAATTATATTGCAGAAAATAGGAATAGATTGAAGTGATAGGAGGCTAATCCGCAACCTGTACATGTCTCAGACTGCTCAGGTGCGAGTGGGAAACGGAGAGCCCGGATGGGTAGCGTTAGGAAGAAGTGTAAGGCGGTATTGTCCGTTATCACCGGTGCTGTTCAACATATATGTGGAGGAAATGATTAAAAAGGCATGGGAAGAACTAGAGGTAGGAATGAAAGTCGGCGGGGAATTCATTAAATCAGTTAGGTTTGGCAAGGACCAAGCTCTAGTTTGTCAGTTAGACAAGGTGTTACGATCATTGCTGAATAAATTGGAAATTCAGTGGAAAAGATATGGAATGAGAATCAATATCATTAAAACAAAGGCTATGGGATTTTCCAGAACGAAAAACCTTAGCTTAACATTAAAATAGGAGGGCAAAAACTAGAGCAGGTGGAACAGTTTACATACAGGTTTCGTCCGGAAAATAAGTTTATGATGCTCACTGTCTTTTTTGACAGAAGGGGAATCGTCCACTACGAATTTGTACCTGAACGACAAACTGTAAATGCAGCATTTTACGTCCAAGTGCTCGATAGGCTTTGAAAACGAGTCGCCGGATCAACCATATGACTGACAACCTGAGCGACAATGCGCCGTCTCACACCGCGCTTGTCGTGTCGGACTTCTTGGCCAAGCACGGCGTGGCAACCCTGCCGCACCCGCCCTACAGCCCGGACTTGGCACCACCGAACTTCTCTCTGTTCCCGAAGATAAAGAGGAGTTTGAAAGGAACGCGATACGGGACTTTGGACGCCGTCAAAGAGACCGTGACGAGGTGTCTTCGAGAGGTTCCCGATGATGCCTTCGCGGGAGCGTTCCAGGAATGGGAACGACGCTGGAACAAGTGTATCGACTCACAAGGGTCCAATTTTGAGGAATATTAGCTTAAGATATGTAAAAGTGTAATAATTTTTTTTTTCCTGAGCTCAGTACACTTATTTTCCGGACGAACCCTGCATCTCGGAAGTGTTTTGGACCAATACGGTCAAAGTAGTAGGGACGTAAGGAGAAGAATTGCGCTAAGCAAAGACGCTTTCACAAGGGGGAGGAAGTTGATGACAGGGACGTTGAGTAAGGATGTTTAGAAAAGACTCCTCAAAACTTGTATATGGAGCGTAGCTATGCACGGTGCGGAAACGTGGTCAATGAAGCAAGATGATAAAGGTAGATTGGAGGCTTTTGAAATGTGGGTGTGGAGGATAGTGGAGAAGGTGAAATGGACAAAAGAAAACAAATGAGGAAGTACTAGGGATGGCAGGAAAAATGGATGAAGGGCGTATTGAGGGGCAGTGGGATGTTGAAGAAGGACATAGAGGGGAGAATGTTAGGCAAACGAGGAAAGGGTAGGGACAGAATAGGGATGTTGGACGGGATGTAGGAAGGAAGAAAGTACACACAGATGAAGAGGGACCTGATGTAGAGTAGGTTGCTGGATTGTGTTTTGTTAGGAGTCAATAAATATTTATTAGGTTGTTGTGTCTATCCAAAAACCTACCTCAACCGGTAGATTGTCTAAAAATAATAATATGAAATTAATATTTCAAGCATAGAATATATCTGAGATATCATACGAGGGTCATCCGGAAAGTAGTACCCGTTCGTGCCGCATGAAGTGCTGACGACGCGAGTAGCCGCTGGACGAGGTCAGATAGCTTCAGTGGCTTGTCTGCCTTCTCTGAGCCAAGTTGCGTGACGCTAGCATTGCCTGTGTTGTTTCTGTGATTGTTTACAATGTTTAAAAAAATTGAGAACGCCGCCAGTTGTGAAGTGAGGGCAGTGATTAAATTCCTCAATGCAAGAAACGTTCGCCCATGTGATATTCATCGCCAATTAAAGGAGGTGTATGGAGACAATGTAATGGACGAGTCGTCTGTTCGGCGGTGGTGTCGCAACTTCAACATGGGGAGGGGGAACACACACGACGATGAGCGTTCGGGGAGACCGTCTGTCATTACAGACCAACTGGTGAGCTCAGTTGACGAATTCGTGAGGAACGATCGGCGCGTCACAATTGATGACATCTGTGAGCATTTTCCCAATGTTTCTCGAACAATTGTTCATGAAATTGTTAAACACCATCTGCATTATGCAAAAATTTGTGCAAGATGGGTCCCTCGCATGCTTACAGATTCTCGTTCATGACAATGCCAGGCCTCATGCAGCTGGGATAACACAAAAACTTTTGCAGCAATTCAAATGGGAAACCATCCACCGTATAGCCCGGACTTGGCCCCTTCAGATTTTCATCTCTTTACAAAGCTTAAAGACTTTTTGGCAGGAAAAAGATTTGACAGCGATGAAGAACTTAAAGAAGGAGTGACCCTGTATCTCAATGAGCTGGCGGCGAAGGACTATGCAGCAGGAATACAGAAACTTGTCACACGTTATGACAAATGCCTTAATTTGCTTGGAGATTATGTTGAGAAGTAGTTTAAAGTATCCTCTTTCAAATAAAATTTTTTATGTTTGTTAATATTTACTTTTGTGTCTTTATTTCACGAACGGGTACTACTTTCCGGATGACCCTCGTATTACGCCAGATAATGACACTTTGGTTTGAAGCACCTCTATCATAAATCTCTTCCTGCTTTCAAAAGAAAAAATATAAGAGGCCAGCTCATTGAGATGGATTTAGTTTTAAATCGTCCATAACTGCAGAATGTAGTCAGCATTTTTCATGGATATAAAATTTTTATTTCGGTACAATTTCAAATTGAAACTATCAGGTGTATTAGGTATTCACCGATGGGTGAATAGTATTTAAAAATCTCTGTTCAAAGTACATTAAACATGGACAATATTTCTTTGGCTAATATCTTTTAAATGGGTTAAAACTAATTGGGTGAAATGAAATTCCAAGAGAAAAATGCAAAACGGAAATTAATCAATTTCAAAAAGGGCAAATATTGAATGAACTAAATTAATACACTGAATATTTTACAATTGGAAATCAGATGTGCTGTAACATTCCTCAATTCACTCGTAGATCGAGAACTTTCTTTAATCTAATTAAAAAAGTGTTTTTTTATTAAAAGCACCAACGCGTAGCTAGTTCAGTTGGCATTGATAAAGAATATTATATTTTCATTGATCTCGTTTATATTTTTTATTGAAAGTTCAATATTTGGCAAAAAATTGTTCCTAAAAATTCTAAATGGTAATTACAAGTTTCCATTTCAATTAACGGTTGAATATAGAGTTTTGATTTTTATTTACTAATTTCCAAAAGAGACGCTCATAAATTGCGTCAAAGTTTTTTACCCATTAAGCAGTCGAAAATTTAAATTGATGTATTATACTGACTCTCGGTGTTCACGACCAATGTGCTTTTTATCACGTGTAACGTAGACATAAGAAACGTATTTAAATTTAAACAGTATTCTACTCGTTTACAATACAGTACGTTTTCAATAGTATTTTCTTAGTACAGAGGCCGTCATCACCTCACTCCTCTTTGCAAAAACCCATATATATATATATATATATATAAATTCACTGATAGTCATAACAAACACAGAAACCAAAACACACAAAAGAGGGACTCACTGGTTCTCGAATTTTCGGTGGTCCAACCACCTTTCTCAAGAGGAATTAGAATTATATATATATATATATATATATATATGTATATATATATATATATATATAGATGATTTCTTCGAAGTAACACGGAAGTGTTGAATAAAAAACTTAGACAGTAACACACAGCACGAGAACACATAAAAAGAACACTCACAATAATATCTTGATAATTTCGACGGACTCGAGCTCCGTCTTCTTCGGAAGATAAGAAATGACTCTTGAGTCATTTCTTATCTTCCGAAGAAGACGGAGCTCGAGTCCGTCGAAATTATCAAGATATTATTGTGAGTGTTCTTTTTATGTGTTCTCGTGCTGTGTGTATATATATATATATATATATATATATATATATATATATATATATATATATATATATATATATATACATACATATACACATAAATTATGTCTTCTTTTAGTAATCTTACTATTTTGCCCTCATTTTTCTAAATCACTTTCTAAATATATCAACTACTCGATCTACACAGGAGTTAACAAATATAATATATGATTTCCTCGAGTCATGACATGTTATTAAATGTCTTGATTGGACAATTCAGTGATATGTATTGATTATTGCGTGATAGAAATATAATTATTCATTATTTCATTAATTTTATTACATTTTTGTATGAAATTTCAAAAACTCAACAAAATTCAAAAATAAATTGAGATATTGGCCGATAAATCGAAATATTTTTATTTTTTATGTAATTACTACTGTTAATATCACATAATGGATGACAGGGAGGGATGGATAAGGTTTTATTATTATTATAGATTTTAAATAAAGTGGAGTTAAAATTCTCATATGGAACGCAGTTTTATACGGCGGTGAAATATGGTCGTTGAAACAAGATGATAAGCGTAGATTTTGACTTTTTAGATATAGAAGTGGAGTAGGATTTAAAAGCTAAAATGGACGGAAAGGAAAACAAGCAAAGAAGTTTTACATATGGTGAGTGAAAAGAGATGACTTTTGACAGGAATTCAAAGTAGGCAGGAAAATTGGCTGCAGAGCATGTTGATTAGCGATAGGATGTTGATGACTGATCAAGGTGAGAACGTTAGTCTGGCGAGGTAGGTTGAGGAGAAGGTTGGACGAAATGAAGGTAGGTAGAATTTATGTGGAATGGAAACACAATTACAGTAGTATGGAGTGTCAGGTTTTGTTTTGTTAGACGACTCTGAGAAATGTAGCAATATTAAGTTCTCTTCCATCCGACACTTATCTTGAACGGTGGACTATTAGCAATAATAATGATATCATACGAGAATACACGTACTTGTGACTAAGTAAGGGTATGTGACGGAATTGATAAAGAAATGTAGAAGTAATCTGTTCCCACTACACTAGTTTGAACAACTATTTAAATATTTGAATTATCCTTCCTCTTTCTGGAAAACCGTTTTACCTTAGTTTTTATACATTAATTCTTATCCCATACCTATCCCACTAACGTTCCAATTCACTCGGCAATGATTGGAAACCCTTGGCTGACTGGCAAACTAATGCTTGATCATCCGCAAACTTAACTGAATTTCATGAATTACGTACACACCGACTTTCATTCCTATCTCAAGCTCTTCCCATGCCTCTTTTACCATTTCCTCTATATATATGTAACATTTATTATAAGGTAATCTACCGCTTAAGGTAGGTTTTTGGATGGACACAACTATAAAATAAACATTTTGTGACTCCCCACCTTGCAAACTAATCTATATCAGGTCCCTCTTCATCTCGGTGTACTTCTTTCCTCCCTTCATCCCGTCCAACATCCCTATCCTGTTCCTACCCTTACCTCGCTTGCCCAACATTCTCCCCTCTATTACCCTCTTCAACATTCCACTACCGCTCAATACGCCTTTCATCCATTTTTCCTGCCTCCATAGGATTTCTCTCAACAAACCCCTCTCCACCCCCACCATTTCTAGTACTTCCTCATTTGTTTTCCTTTCGGTCCATTTCACCTTCTCCATTCTTCTCCACACCCACATTTCAAAAGCCTCCAATCTACGTCTATCCTCCTGCTTCAGCGACCACGTTTCCGCGCCGTACAAAGCTACGCTCCATATCAGAGTTTTTGCGAGTCTTGTCTTAACATCTCTACTCAGCGTCCCCGTCATCAACTCCCTCCTCCTTGAGAAAGCCTCCTTGCCTAGCGCAATTCTTCTCCTTACGTCCCTACCACTTTGACCGTATTGGTCCAAAACACTTCCGAGATATGTTAACTTCTCTACCTGCTCTATTTTTTCCCCGCCTATTTTAATACTTAGCTTAGCCTTTTTCTTTCTGGAAAATCGCATAACCTTTATTTTATTAATATTGATTCTCATCCAATATTTATCGCACTGAACCTCCAATTCACTCAGTAATGCTTGCAACCCCTTGGCTGACTGAACAACTAATGCTTGGTCATCAGCAAACCTAACCGATTTTACGAATTCCCCTCCGACTTTCATTCCTACCTCCAGTTCTTCCCATGCCTCTTTAATCATTTCCTCTACATATACGTTGAACAGCACCGGTGACAATGGGCAACCCTGCCTTACACCTCTTCCTAACACTGCCCATCCGGACTCTCCGTTCCCCACTCGCACCTGAGCAGTCTGAGACATGTACAGGGGCGGATCAGTCTCCTGTCCCTCCAATCCATTCCTATTTTCTGCAATACACGCATTTCTTTTTCCCAATTCACTCTATCGAACGTTTTTTTGAAATCTACAAAACAGGCAAAAACGTCCTGATTGTATTCTATATTCCTCTCGACTAGTGATCTCATTACTGCAATGGCATCACGCGTACCTCTTCCTTTCCTGAACCCAAACTGATCATCCCCTAAGTAATCATTTGCCTTACTCTCTATCCTTTTGTTGATGATCCTGAGAATTACTTTAGCTGCGTGGGATATCAAACTTATTGTTCTGTAATCCTCACATGACGAAGCCTTTGCCTTTTCTTGGATTAGGAACTAAATATGTAACATATAAGGGCGATAATGGGCACCCCTGTCTCACCCCTCTTCCTGACACTGCCTAACCCGACTCTTCATCCGCCACTCGATCCTGAGCACTCTGTGATATGAACAAGTAGCAGATAAGTCTCATATCACTCCAATCTACTTTCATTTCCTAAAATGCATTCTTCAATTCTATCTTATTCACTCTATTAAACACCTTCTCGAAATCTACGAAACAAAAAATGCATCCTGTTTGAATTCGCCGTTCTTCTCTATTTGTGATCTCGATGCGTGTACAACTACGGCATAAAGCGTATCTCTCCCGTTTTTGAATCCAAACTGACCATCACCTAAGTAGTAATTTGCCCTCCTCTCCATCAGCTTATAGATGAGCCTAAGTAACACTTGAACCGGGAGCAAAATCAAACTTATTGTTCTGAATTTCTTATATATGGCTATCTTCTCCATATTTAAGATGGAAACTAATACTTATCTGACGAAATCTTCTAGCTAAATTCCTCCCTCATTAATGCTATGAATTAGTCCATAAAAACTCTCCCACTCGCAATACTCTAAAACCTTAAGTACTTTGCGGGAATTTTACATAACCCCACGGCTTATGAATTGAATTCAATTTCAATAATGTACTTTCCTTCTCGCTGTTAAGTATGCCTCGATCTAAGCTGTACTTATTAACGTCATATCCTCGCTTTCTATGCCTAAGCTTACTGGGCTCGTGCCTTTACCATTTTGTTCCTTTATAAATTCTCCTGTATCACCTTTGAATCTATCCTGATTCAACAATTCACTTTCCGTTTCCCCTTTTACTTTTTTGCGTATTTTCCCTTCTGACTTCTTGACAGTGCTATCAACTTCTGGTACAGTGCACCAATTTTACCTTTCCCTTCCCTAATAAACTTTCCATAACCTTGCACTGAATCTTGCACCACACTTCTTTCGCTCTACAGGGTTCGTCCGGAAAATAAGTGTACTGAGCTCAGGAAAAAAAATGTATTACACTTTTACATATCTTAAGCTAATATTCCTCAAAATAGGACCCTTGTGAGTCACACTTGTGACAGGACACTTGTGAGTAGGACACTTGTTCCAGCGGCGTTCCCATTCCTGGAACGCTCCCGCGAAAGCATCATCGGGAACCTCTCGAAGACACGTCGTCACGGCCTCTTTGACGGCGTCCAAAGTCCCGTATCGCGTTCCTTTCAAACTCCTCTTTATCTTCGGGAACAGAAACGTTCTCTAAAAAATGTGGATCATTTTTGCAGTGATCCGCAAGTTGTGTCGCGATTTCCAAACGATTGAGTGTTTGATCATTACTGAGCACTTTCGGCACCAACTTTGCACAATTTTTTCGCATCTGTAATTATATCCTAATCCTAATATTATATCCTAATAACCTCGTGCACTATTGTTTTTGGCACATTACACTGCTCTGCTATCATCCGAACACTAACACAGTTTCGGTAGACGATTTCCAAGCTTTACCGCAAATTTGATGGAATAACGTTGCTCCAAAAACTTCGGCATCGCGTTCCGTGACGTGGGTCGAGCGTGGAGGTTCGCGTTAACAGAGCTCCTCACTACACCACAGCTCAGAGCCGACTGCCTTTTTCAGCGTCGCTTGCCAACATACCTCCCTCCAATCGCGGCCCGTCAGAGCGGTGCTGGGCGCGCCTGGAGCGGCGGGAAAAAATCAGTACACTTATTTTCCGGACGAACCCTGTATTAGTTTCCCGACTAAGTTTAAGATTCAACTATTCGTACTTGCTTCTCCAAATTCTGTGTACACATTATCCGTTTTCTTCTATCATTTATCTTCTTAATTATATTATCAGTAATCCATGGGACCCTTGTCTTTTTCTTTTATCTGTTCCTATCGTTACGTTCGCGGTTTTCGATATCCCATTTTTGTGATGCTCCCACTTTCCTTTTACGGCACTCGTACCCTCACTGTTGTATCCACATTGCCCATCCTATAAGTCTCGGGATAAGTAATTGAGGTAGTTTCCTTTCTCAATAGCGTTTTCAGCGTGACACCATCACTCAAATAGCCGCCCCGCTGGGGTCAGACGCCTTTGCAGCCGCCTCACTGAGGTACAGACGCTGCAGACTATCTTTCACTGGTCTATTGCCCTTCGACCTATACGGAATGGTAACCCTACCATGATCAATTATCATTGCTCCCTCCAACACAATCCTAGGGGTCATCTGAAAGCATAAGCCCTACAACCAAGTCAAGGTTGTAGTTCATGGGGAGGAAACAACTTGATTATGGAGGCGAATATTTTAGGATGAAATTATTCAACAGGTATTTAATTATAAATTATATCACTTTGTTTACTAAAATGCATTACGTAAAAGAGTAAATATTTAAATAAATGCCCGAGAGATTGTTTGTGGTGGCTCATTTTTGAAAATTTGCTTTGTTGTAGTTATATTTATAATTACGACACCCAGTGAATTACCGTCGGTGAACTAAAAACTTCTGAATGCCTTCATGCTTTCCCTCTCCCTACCTCACCCTCAATTCTCTCGCCTATCAGAGCTTTCAACATTCTATTACCTCTTCTTTCACCTTCAAGAATTTGTTCTGCCTACTTGGAATTTCCCCAAAAACTTCCTCTCTTCCACGTAGCATGCAATTCTTCATCATTTATCTTCATTTTGGTCAAAAGTATTTACTTATTTAACTATTCATACATCTCAAAACCCTCCATCTTCACTTACTCGTATCTTTGTTCCTCCAAAATAAGGTTTCTAAAACATATATTTTAAAGAAAAAGATGCAAAAACTTTTACAATTGGCATTTTCACACCAACAGTATATAATATTTTTTCCTTATATTTTCTCTTTGCCCATTGTAACTTTACAGTGTGGTATGAATAAGGGTGGGCTGAAAAGTTTCCGACCCAACAAATATACAAGACATTTTTTCTGAAATTTTCTGAGGTCGGAAATTATTCAGACCATATGACATATGACTAGGGTATGCAAAGTATTTATTATATAAATTAAAATGTCTGTTACCACTATCTATGAACATGGGATGGCCATGCTCGTAGATAAGTGGTAACTATGTTCCAACTTGTGACATCAGTAATAATAATAATTTTATACTCCAAGTTAATGAATTCAATCATTTTTTACGTAGATTCCCGCATTTACTGAATGTTTTCGTAATCCTTTTCCTTTATAAAGCAATAAACCTCCTTCCCGATTTTCTCCAAAATAGATATTCTTCAAATGTGTGAACTAACTCGCCATTATAACTAATGTCCTCCAATTTACATCGCCGCTTTGGTCTACATTAAATATTAAAACTTTCGTTATCTTATAAGTTCTATTCACTAAAAAAAACTTCACTCACGATGGTTCTACAGGGCGCTCAGTAATTACTACAATTCTTCAGGTAACAGAAAACTAAAATGATCAAATTGAATTTACTGGTCACCAGCTAAATTTATTCCTAGTACCAGCTCTTTAAGGAACTTTCCATTCCTGTGGAGTAAATGTTAAAGATCACTGGCAACAATGGGTTCTACTCCCCTCGTTATGACAGCCAATGCAAATTTTCCATCGACTAATCTTCCTTACTTAGTCTACTCCATAGAGAATTTTCGCATATAACGCTTATTCGTTCGGGTTATTCCTATAGTCGGTAGTAATTTCACTATCTCTGTCCACAGTACGCTGCATAAGCCCTTCTATTAACATATGTGGCGTCAAGTGGCAATTTTCTCCCTCTTCTTAACCAAAAGTGATACGTTTTCTCTGTTATGGAACCTTCGATTCATGATTCTTATTACTACCCTTGCAAAAATGAAACTAAAATACGGTCTTTTAGCCCCCTTATTGCTGTCAACTTCCTCGTTTTCGTCCGCGGATTAAAACTGACCCAAAATAAATATCACAATTTCTCCTCATAAAATCTATGAATAAACCCGAAAAAACTATTCAAACCTTGAAAAAAAATTAGCACTAGACTAATTTAAATAAAGGAAGAGAGGGTGGTGAGGTGGGGGACTATTGGTTAGGCACGAGGAATGAACGCGGGGAGAAAGCAATTGAATTCTGCAGGAGAGGGGGTTAGTCATCACTAACACATGGTTTAGACACCACAAAAGGCGTAGGTATACATGGAAAATGCCAGGTGACTCAGGAAGGTATCAATTAGATTATATTATGGTTAGGCACAGGTTTAGGAACAGTGTGATAAATTCGCACAGTTTCCCAGGAGCGGATGCGGACTCTGACCACAATTTAGTTGTTATGAAATGTAATGTTCGTTTCAAGAAGATAAGGCAAGGGCGGCGGGTTAGGAAATGGAATTTAGAAGCAGTAAATGGCTTAACGAGGAAGGAGTATCAGCAGGCTGTAGAGAAAATGATGGATGACGGTAAATAACTGAGTACTATCGAAGAAAAATGGGAATGTATCAAGAAAGGGATATTGGAAGCCGCTGAAGACACTATAGGAACCGTTAACGGGAACAGGATAAGGAAACCATGGGTAACGGATGAGATGATTGCAAAGATGGATGAGAGAAGAAGATGAAAAAATGTAAACACAGAGTTAGGCAAAATGAAGTACAAAGGGTTAAACGATAAATTGAGAAGGGCCACAAACAAAGCAAAAGAAGAATGGTGGAAAATGCAATGCGAGGATAAGGAAAGTTTACAGAAGAAGGGTGAAATTGGTGCTCTATACAGCAAGGTTAAGTTATTATCGGGAAGTAAGAAGGCAAGATCCGTGCTAACAGTTAAAGATAAATTGGATAAGATAATAGTTGAACCAGTAAAAATCCAAGAGAGATGGAAGGAATATATAGAAACACTGTATGGTAAAGAACTTAGGCCAACAAGGTTAGACATAGAAAAGGAACATGACGTAGAAGAAGATAGCTTAGGTCCAGGCAGGGCAACCCTGCCTTACACCTCTTCCTAACACTGCCCATCCGGCCTCTCCGTTCCCCACTCGCACCTGAGCAGTCTGAGACATGTACAGGTTGCGGATCAGTCTCCTGTCCCTCCAATCCATTCCTATTTTCTGCAATACACGCATTTCTTTTTCCCAATTCACTCTATCAAACGCTTTTTCGAAATCTACAAAACAGGCAAAAACGTCCTGATTGTATTCTATATTCCTCTCGACTAGTGATCTCATTACTGCAATGGCATCACGCGTACCTCTTCCTTTCCTGAACCCAAACTGATCATCCCCTAAGTAATCATTTGCCTTACTCTCTATCCTTTTGTTGATGATCCTGAGAATAACTTTAGCTGCGTGGGATATCAAACTTATTGTTCTGTAATCCTCACATGACGAAGCCTTTGCCTTTTTTGGAATAGGAACTAACACCGATCTCACAAAATCTTCCGGCCAGATTCCTTCCTCATAGATACTACGAATCAGTCCATATATGGCCTTCTTCCCACCTTCCCCTAACCATTTCAACATTTCTACAGGAATATTGTCCACCCCCACAGCCTTATTTGCTTTCATCTCCTTTAATGCCCTTTCTATTTCATCGTCGAGTATGCCTGGACCTAAGCTATCTTCTTCTACGTCATGTTCCTTTTCTGTGTCTAACCTCGTCGGCCTAAGTTCTTTACCATACAGTGTTTCTATATATTCCTTCCATCTCTCTTGGATTTTTCCTGGTTCAACTATTATCTTACCCCATTTATCTTTAACTGTTAGCACAGATCTTGCCTTCTTACTTCCCGATAATAACTTAACCTTGCTGTATAGAGCACCAATTTCACCCTTCTTCTGTAAACTTTCCATATCCTCGCATTGCGTTTTCCACCGTTCTTCTTTTGCTTTGTTTGTGGCCCTTCTCAATTTATTGTTTAACTCTTTGTACTTCATTTTGCCTAACTATGTGTTTACATTTCTCCATCTTCTTCTCTCATCCATCTTTGCAATCATCTCATCCGTTACCCATGGTTTCCTTATCCTTTTCCCCTTAACGGTTCCTATAGTGTCTTTAGCGGCTTCCAATATCCCTTTCTTGATACATTCCCATTTTTCTTCGATAGTACTCAGTTCTTTACCGTCATCCATCATTTTCTCTACAGCCTCCTGATACTCTTTCCTCGTTAATTCATTTACTGCTTCTAAATTCCATTTTTTAACCCGCCGCCCTTGCCTTATCTTCTTGAAACGAACATTAAATTTCATAACAACTAAATTGTGGTCAGAGTTCGCATCCGCTCCTGGGAAACTGTGCGAATTTATCACACTGTTCCTAAACCTGTGCCTAACCATAATATAATCTAACTGATACCTTTCTGAGTCACCTGGCATTTTCCATGTATACCTACGCCTTTTGTGGTGTCTAAACCATGTGTTAGTGATAACTAACCCCTGTCTCCTGCAGAATTCAATTGCTTTCTCCCCGCGTTTATTCCTCGTGCCTAACCCATAGTCCCCCACCTCACCACCATCTCTTCCTTCGCCTACCGTCGCATTCCAATCCCCCATCACTATCAAATGTTTCCCTGCAGGAACACTCGCGATGATATCCTCTAACTCATCATACATCCTATCGACTTTTTCCTCCTTGTGGTTTCTCGGTGGCATGTATACCTGAATAATGACCAAGTTCGTCGGCTCTGCTTTAATCTCTACGAGTAAAATTCTATCTGTCGCTTGCTCTATGTTGACTACGCTTCTTCCTACCCCTTTATTTAAAATTATGGCAACCCCTCGTTGGCTCTCGTCCCCGCCGCTGTATATTACTCTATAATTGTCACTCCAGTAATCCCCGCTATCCTTCCATCTCACCTCGCAGAGGCCTAAAACATCTATGTTACCTCTTTCCATCTCTCGCTTAATATTTTCTAATTTGCCTCTCCTCAACATTGTCCTGACGTTCCAGGTTCCTATTTTAACTACTTTCGCCTTCTTCTGGGTATTCTGTCCTGCTGAAGTTATTTCTTCCCTGCAAGGGTTTCGTGGGATGACGACGGCGGAAGCCTTGCCTCTCCCGCTGCCGGGCACGACACACGGCCTCTTGGGCCGAGTCCCGTAGTTGCCAGGACTCATATTATCTATAGTGCCTATCATTATATTCTTGGGAATCATAATTGAGGTGGTTTCCCGTTGCCTTCCTCAATAGTGTTTTTAACGTGACACCATCACTTAATGGCCGCCCCACTGGGGTCAGACGCCATTGCAGCCGCCTCACTGAGGAACAGACGCTGCGTGGACTACCTTTCGTCTGGCTCCTAACCTTCGACCTATCTGGCATGGGTGACCCTTCCAGGAGTAATTGTTATTACTCCCGCCAGCACAGCTCTAGGGGTCATCGGAACACACAAGCCCTTCCACCACGACAAGGTTGTAGTCCATGGGAGGGTATAAAGCTATAGGTAAAATATTTTGGGAAGATAAATTTGTTGAATATAAAAAACTGACTCATATTTCGAGAGATTGGAACATATTTTCCTACATAGCCATTAACACACTTCCTGTTGAGGATATGAGTCCATAAAAAATAATTAGAGCGCACATTTTCAAATATTTCATTAGTCAATAAAGTTGGAATTCGAAACAACTTCTTCAATCAGGTGAACATATTGAACAACTACTGAATTCAAAATATATTAGTTATTGAATTGAGCGAGTAGCTTTTAAATGGGTAATAAAAAATCCTCTTTAATGTCTTGGAGAGTATTACAGAATTAGAAAAATTTAATATGGACTTATATCAGTGACTTAATTTTGTACACATGGAATGACAGTTGATAATTCTAAGAAAACTAAATAAAAATAAAATAAACTGCGTATTGGTATCAAAGAAAGTGAATATCTTGCTTTTGGCAACAGTAAGGAAAGGATACAAGTATTGTAATGCCATAAAAACATCGTTCATCATAAAAAAGTTACTGAATTTTTGCCATAAAAACTCAAATACTGGAATAATTTTCCCTGATAAAATATTTCTAAGCAGTTCTTTCGTATGACCAAAAATAAGCCAAACGGAATAGTAAATTCTTTAATTTTACATTATAAAGTAAGGAATCTTCAGGTAAAATTTCAAATTGCGACCCATTCATTTATCAAGCCTCTCATGTCATATCCTAAAGACTAACAAACAACCATAAAATACGACGGTAAACTCAAGGAAGGAATAAAGTAATATTTCAGTAGTTGCTGAGGAAATGTCCAATTATATCTGAAGTACAGTTTCAACCAGCATAAAGGATTTTGTACCACTACTGACTTAAGTCAACAGCATAAAAAATACGTGCATGACTTGTTAATTAACTTAGCTGTCGTACACGATCGAGAATAAACAGCAATGAGATGGAGATGGGCTTCAAAATCTTGTTATGTGCTCAAAATCTGCGTTCAAAAAACCCAAGAATCCGCCCGTCCATAAACTTCTAAGCCTATTTTCCTTTGAGATAAGCACTTGCACCTTTCCCCTACTTCAACAACCAGGTAATTTCTCTTCCTGGAGTTTTCTCCCTCAATTTCAGCACGAATTCTGACCAAGGGAGCTGCGCTGAGAACGTGAGTACCGGCGTCCCTTTCATTTGATGTTAATCTCTACACACATCTTTAAACGTCCTCTCAAATGAAAAAAATCGCCTTTCAAGATGTCTTTCGCGTCAAAATTTTTTCACATACCCTGACATTCCCCAAAATCAAACATTCCTATTTCCAATTGCCCAAAATATGCATGGTACGAACATAGCGTCTGCCTATTTGTGGCTATTCAAAATTTCTATGACCATACATATTTAAGTTCGTACACTAGGAGAGGGAATTAAAATATTAAAGAACACGAATGACCGAATAAGCCGAACTAAAAACATAACAACACTCTATTGCTATTATCTTTGTTTAGATTTTATACACACATACATATGCATTATTTATATGTATCATCAAATAAAATATTATATACAATACATATCTTTAAACTATTAAACATTAACACAAATAAAAAGAATAGTCACATATTTTTGCGTTTCGACAGTCCTGCCATCATTATCCAAAGAATTACGATGAAGGCGAAATACATGATCATCGAAATACAGGAAATAATACAATAGAGAGGGTCGCTTTGATTTCTGCCTATTATTCAACAGTGGTTTCATATCTATATAGGGAGAAAGAGAGAGATTCTTCTTCGTCCAAAGAAGGTGTAATGACTGCCAAAACGTCCATTTTATGGGTCATTTTACATCAACTGAACCTACACAATTTATTGTTGTCTCCGCCGTAACTTAATGGAATTTACATAACGTATTGAAATGAAGTTCTTGAATTAGTAATTACACACACTTTATTTAACACACGACCCAGGTTTCGACGTTGAACGTCATGATCTTAAAGTGTGTGGAAAAGTCTTAAAGTGTCTGAATCAAGTGTGTGGAATTACAAAGTCAATAATATCATTCCATTTCACTATATAATGTTCCACCATTTTTATTTATCGTCTACATATGTAGACGGTATGATATATTTAGATCTACTGGTTAAGGTATGTCTTGGATAGACAAAACTACCACATAAATATTTTGACTCCTAAGAAAACACAATCCAGCAACCTACTCTACATCAGGTCCCTCTTCATCTCTGTGGACTTCCTTCCTCCCTTCATCCCGTCCAACATCCCTATCCTGTTCCTACCTTTTCCTCGTTTGCCTAACATTCTCCCCTCTAATACCTTCTTCAACATCCCACTGCCGCTCAATACGCCTTTCATCCATTTTTCCTGCATCCATAGGATTTCTTCCAACAAACCCCTCTCTTCGCCCACCATCTCCAGTACTTTCTCAATTGTTTTCCTCTCGGTCCATTTCACCTCCATTCTTCTCCACACCCACATTTCAAAAGTCTTCAAGCTACGTCTATCCTCCTGCTTCAGTGACCACGTTTCCGCGCCGTACATAGCTACGCTCCATATCAAAGTTTTGATGAGCTTTCCTGCATCCATAGGATTTCTTCCAGCAAACACCTCTCTTCGCCCACCATCCCTAGTACTTCATTTGTTTTTCTTTCGGTCCATTTCACCTTCTCCATTATATATATATATATATATATATATATATATATATATATATGTATATATATATAATATATATTATATATAATATATATTTTATATGTATATATATATATATATATATATTACTCGGGATACCTTAGGACTTTTAATAATTCCTCACCTCATTCATAAAAATCGGTTCAGCCGTTTGGTTTCTGCCATTGACTAAATAAACGTCCACAAAAACTGAAATCATTAGACATCCTTTTGGGCGGTCGTGTCATAAGCTACAAAATTAATTGCTGGTACCCCAACAACTCCTTCCACATACCCTTGAAGTACGTAATATAGATGTGAGGATTAAAAGTCGGCAGGTTCACATAAAAACGGTCTTAAAGATCGGTCTTATTTCCTCCCTTAGTTTTATGGGCAGAGGGTGACTTTATGCCGCCACCAATACGAACGTTAGAAATCGAGATGCAAGCAGTGAGATTATCATGTGGCATCTGCGGTGAAAGAGAGCCGACTCAAGGGACGGCACGTATATAAAGATCGTTTTTCTCATGCGGAAAGAGGAAAAAACAATCATTTCCTTTCCGCGCGCCGTAATTAAACACAGCTTCAAAGAGGGTTGGGCTCAGAGGAAAGATAACGGATAGCCATCACGAAAGCTAGTGGGCATGGCAAAATGCGGGAAACAGAGAAAAATCCCACTTTGTTGAATACTTCCACGCACCGAAGCAGAAACCGACCAAATCATTCATCTCCATTCACTTGTATATTTCCTGACGGTGGACCAAAGGTGGCATTCATAGACATGATACGGCGCGGAGAACTAACATAATTCTTTTAAAAAATCTTCATCTTAACTGCCAATTAGATAACTGATTACATTCACGATTAACGATGGTTTTACCACTCGTTCAAATCTAGAAATTTTAGCTAACGTTTTAGAATATTTAAACAGCTTGTAGCTGGTGGTTGTTTGTTTTTATGCGAAAGTTAAACAGAGTGAGAACGAAAATACAACCAGAAGGAACAATTAAAAAACGCTGACTAAAAACGAGACGATATTTTTGTTATTAGCACGTACTGATTTATTCTGAATAGATACAAAAAATGTAGGGGAAGTAATTCATAAGCAGGCATCTTCACTAGAGTAATTAGACCGAAGACTGGCTGGATAGGTAAGGGTAGAGCTCACCTATCATTTCAACACATGTGGAGTTCACAAATTCAGTTAATGAACCTAGGGAGGCAGTTCCTTTCTCTGTGCCGTTTATGGTTTCCCAGGAAGATCTAGTACCTGAAATAACTTTAATGAAGTTTGAAGTGCTCAGAGGCGTCACCCAGAATCGAATCCGGGCACTCCAGTCATTAGCCAAGTCATCTCTCACTGATCTACCATGCCTCATCAACGCCTCTTCATATTATTTTTATAACAAAGTCGACAAAAGAAAGTCAAAACAAAGTCGACTATGAAACGCTGAGTTCTATAAGGATTTACTAATAAAGACGCTGACAAGTATATCGAAACTAAGAAAATCAAGCCAGTAGCATGATTCAACATAGCCACGATATGCCACGATCATTAACGTATCTTAAGGGATTATATATGTTTGATTACATGGCAACCCTCAAGAAAACTCGCAATACGCCTGCTTGAATACTTCTACGTGACGTAAACGTAAAACCTGTTTCTTTGCAAATAAACAAGCAAGGAATATTGTGGCAATATATGTAATTCACTATCGTGATTTCTCCGAAAAAAAAACAAATTGGCCATTATTAATAAAGATGCAGGTCCATTTAATAGAAATAAAATAACAAAAAAATATGGCAAATTAACTGCTTGATACCAGTTACCTTGGGCCAGTTTAGTGGCGTATTAACACGTGGTTACGAATCAATAAATAATTATATTGTTTAAAGAACTTCGAAAATTCGTCTCTCCAAAAGAGATGAAATCATAATTCAAAATAATGTATTATAGATCATTTGCCACAACAGAATGAATCATCGCTTCAAGGTTTCTTTCAAAAATACCATACCATTAAATTATATTATCTTGTTATTAGGTAGCGCAATTATCACAATGGTGTATTACCTTCAATAAAAAGTGATGATATCATCGGACTTGGAATATCGTTTTAAACCAGAAAAAAAGTTGTTCTAAATGGTACGAGGATCATTTGAATATTTCATACTTCTTCATATAATTATTTTCAATTACTATTGATGATGAAAAAATCATTTTTATTGAGACATAAATTAAGTGATAAAATTAAGTTATTTATTCTTTACTATGGAGCTTACAGCGGTAATGTACCCTAACTACACCCACCCAGATTTATTTTTGCGTTTATCGACTGAGGAAAGCAATACTCTGATGAGGTCATAAATGTTGAATGAGCATTTGCCAAAATAAGCTATCTTAATCAAGCCGAAAGTTTGAGTGGGTCGGTACAGCTCATCTAATAATAATTTAAGTCAAATAGGGAATAAAACTCTTCACGTCAGCGTAGGGGTCCAGTTCCTTCTCCCGAGACACCTGTACATTTCTAGCTTTACCTTTTCTAGCACTAGCATTGGGTACCCGAAAAATCTGAGCATTACAGCTTGGATGAAGTAGAATGTGCCCAGAGAGGTCACTTGGAATCAAACCCGGGCCTTCCAGTCAACAGCTCAACGCCCAATCCACTGGATGGCCAAAAAAAATTGTAAACAAAATAATTTTTAAAATCTCTGTGCATGCCTGAAATTCATACATGTATTAAGCGTAGGAAAAAATTAAAAACTGAGAAACCAAAGTTATCAACCCGAAGGTTGGCTTGGTAAGTGAGGGTAGATCTCATCCAATATTAAACCCAAAGGAATGTGAAATTCTTACGTCAGGGTATGGGGGCTGTTCCTTTCCCTGTGCCGCCTATGGTTTTCCAGGAGGATAGAATACCCGAAAAATCACACGGCTTGGGTGAGGCTGAAGGTGCCCAGAGAAGTCCCCAGAAATTGAACCGGGAGGACCACCTGGCTTTAAGAAACTAAAAGATGGTACCAAGCTCATTACTTCGACCGAGAAATAATGAAATTTGAAAGGACCAAGTACAAGAGAAAAATCTCAGGAAAAAATTAATTCAGGAGCATTAGAAGCGGAAAAGTATGTCGGACAAAAAATATGAGGAAACTAAGAAAACAAAACTTAAAATGCGAAGGAAATAGCGAAGGTTACTTGAATTTCCTCCATGAAAAGGAACACAAAAAGCAGAAATCAGTACCACCGGGAAAACAAAACCAAATCACCAGTAAAAAAGTCGGAACGTGAAGTGAAAATACGCCGTCTTCCAGCAATGCACGAAAATTACCGTGAAATATCACCTCGCAGCCACCAGCAAGCAGTACCACCTCATGATTTTGTGCTGTAGGATGTGAATGAGGACTATTTGAATGCGGAAGACCTTACAATAAACTCCTTGTGTATCGAGAGAATGGGAAGGTCCCTTACGAGCTCACGAGTACACCAAACTGGTCCGTTAAAACACCGTTGGGACGTGGTTTCATTGATAAGCCTATGTTAAGTCGGGTATTAGTAATGTCATTATTAGGTGCTTCGACGACGGAAATCATTTTAAAACTAAAGTCAACTTTCCTTAAAAAGTTTTATAATATTATTTATATTTCAGTGGAATGACAATGAATCCTATACACATAAGAAAGAGGAAGTAGATAGCTCAATAACCAGGCTTAAACCGGAGTTGTTGTTTGTCCAAGAAACTCAGTTTAAAGTAATTGGCAAGGTTCCAACTAAGGACTACATTATTTGGATGTACCGAATAGATAACAACAGCGAACAAAAAGGGCAGAAGGTGTCTCGCTATGACCTTAGGTGAGGCTTTTAAAAGCTCTCAGGTGAGTTTTCTGACGCCTTTCTAAGCAATAGTCGTCCTAGTTCACACGCTGAGTCGATTACCTTCTATAATGCGTACTTAACGGGTCGGAACCAAGTTACCCAATGGGGCCTACAAGACCTTGAAAATCATCTTCTTAAGTCAATACCATTAGGAGATTTTAATACCCATCATATATCATGCAGTGACACAATAACAGATGATAACGACCTAGGAAATATACTGGAAACATTTTTTAACGATTTTTGCCTATTTTTATTATAAAAAATAGAGAAAACATGATTTAATATCTTTAAAAGAGAATACCTTACTCTGGGATTGATTTATTTTTACCCAGTAGTAGAACAGTGTAGCCCTGTTTACCATGATTGTTCAGGATGACTTTGGCGATAGTAGCCACCTTTCCTTACTTTTATAAAACACATTTTAATAAATAACCATAACTCAAGTCGCGGATCTTTGAAATGTTTGAACTTTTTACGAATGCTATTACAGTATAAGTATCAAAAAGTCCAAAAATAATTCGGCAAATCCCGGCGACACCCTGTTCCATGGTAGAACAATGAACCATTCATTGGTTGTCATCAAGACAAAAAGGAAAAGGGCCTTTAGAATGTTTACCTCACAATATTAGAATACCTCACAAACACAAATTTAATAGGTACGTCATGACCAGTTTGCGAGCTTAATCACAAGAGCTCAAAATTAACAAGCTACAAACGATCAAGTATGATACTCTTCCGCAATTATCCTCTTTGAAACTTAATAAGAGGGTAGAAGTGGTTACTTGCCACTTGAGATTTGGTTACGGCCCATTGACTCACTCCTTTTTCATGGTGTAGAAGGAACCTTAATCGCAAGCCATGCCTTCATACGATATCGTATCAAATGTATAGATTTGATAGCCAAACACCACATTAACGGCGAAATATATGATATTTTAGGGAATAAATCCACAATAGTGGATCTAGTGTAAAAATTTAAAGATGAAGCTCACCAACTACGGCTTATTTAATATTTATTGTTCGATATATAGTATGCATCATTCTGTATGCACATACAATCGGTTCACTAGGATATTTGCCGTAGTGAGTATAGCTGATTTTAATTAGGTATTATTGATGGTTACGTTCAAAATTTAATACTATGAAATCTAATTCTCCATCGTTTTTTAATATCGAACTGGGATTCTATACGGATTATATATACATTTTAGATTCTATTCATGTTTGTGTACTTGTGATATAGAATTTTTTGGTTCAAATAACGAAGTATTTGACGTGCCTGTAAAAACCAATATAAGTACTACCACTGGTAGATATGACAAGCTCACTCAACGGATTCGGTCTCATCTAGGCCGTGACACACTTTGGCAGTCGATACGAAAACCCTTACTTTCTACATATGTGGCCTTCGGTAATATTTATTGCTTCTGGAATGCCTCTCCCGACTATATATACCTCTACGATATCTAGCTAGCATTAGGCTGCTTTCGAAGCGCGAGGAAGCCAGGACGGAGGACTCCTATGGCCTAAGATTTCTCCTTCCCTTTGCTGCCAATGAAAAAATTTGCCTTTTCTTTAGTACCAGCTCGGTTCCTTGCATTGACTTCCCAAAGATATGCATCGCATAATAATTATAATGAAAATATATAAAAGAAAAAAAACTAGGCTGATGACCACAGAGATGGCAAATCGATATAAAATGTTCACGTGAAAAATATAATTATACCTACCTGATTGAAAGCAGCTTGTCATTAATCATAGATTAAAATTACGACGCATTTCACTGTACAATATCCCTGCAACGATTAAATGTTATATAGAAATGTCTCAGAAAGCAAAAGGACGTCGAACAAAGCACGATGTGGGTGGTCAAAGAGTTCCCAACGACCCAAAAACTCTCGTCCACTGGATATTCTTTGCTCTTTGTGCTGGTGAGCATTTTCGATATCCACCTTGCACACAATTTGTGGTATTAGAGGTTTTCCGTGACAATATTGTAGATAGTAGTGAGTTTAAGTTGAGGAAATTGTTCAGCCTCGCCATTAATCGTCAATCAACGATCACATCGCGGTTTTTGTTCCACATACGAAACTAATTCATTCAGAATACTGGGCCTGCCGCTTCGCTCATCGTCATGGACATTTGTTCGTCCATTTTTAAAATCATGGCACCATTCCCTTTCCCTCTCTCATAACTGTAGGTCCATTAACTAGGCATAACTCCCGATGAATGTCAGCAGCCGACAATCCTTTTGCATACAACAATCGTATGACAGAACGCACTTCACAGCTGGCGGGGTCAACGATTGTCGTGGACATTGTTGTTCGCATGCACGGACAAGCAAACGACTTCTGAAACTAAATAAATGCTGCTATAGCTTCTCAATGAATCATTAAAAAGCGCTACAGGAGTAAACTGTGCCAAAAAAAGGAGAAAAAAGCGCCAATATTTAAATATAAGCAAACGGCTCTTACTTTATGAATATGCCTCGTAGCTATGAATGAAAGCCATGAAACTTTGTTAGTCAAGGGCGGGGACCCTCGTACTCCATCCCAGTGGTTTAATAGAATATCTGCCATAGCTGCTAGCCACAAAGAGATTCAAGAGGATCAAGATTTCCCTATTGTTTCAGTAGGTATCCTAATGACTGCAGTTCGATCCCCCGACACCCTTTCTAATGATTATATTCCCTCCCTTTTCAACACATAGGATACCGCTGACGTCAAGTTGTTCTCTCCATGGAATTGGAGATGTCTTGTTATCCTTGTGCGGAGCAGTGCTAATTGAGAGTTATTTCTGGGTACTGTTTATACCTACTATGATTAAAGCTTGAGGACATGAGCTGGTCTTCTTCTGGTCGTCTTCTTCTACCTCTTTTGTCCTGTTGCTGTTATTTCTCAAACCCTTGCGGGGGAGAAATAACAGCAGCAGGACAGAAGACGCAGAAGAAGACGAAAGTAGTTAGAATAGGAACATGGAACGTCAGGACAATGTTGAGGACAGGAAAATTAGAAAATATTAAGCGAGAAATGGAAAGAGGTAATATAGATGTTTTAGGTCTCTGCGAGGTGAGATGGAAGGATAGCGGGGATTACTGGAGTGACAATTATAGAGTGATATACAGCGGCGGGGACGAGAGCCAGCGAAGGGTTGCCGTAATATTACATAAAGGGGTAGGAAGAAGCGTAGTCAGCATAGAGCAAGCGACAGATAGAATTTTACTCGTAGAGATTAAAGCAGAGCCGACGAACTTGGTCATTGTTCAGGTGCACATGCCACCGAGCAACCACAAGGAGGAAGAAGTCGATAGGATGTACGATGAGTTAGAGGATATAATCGCTGCAGAGAAAATGATGGATGACGGTAAAGAACTGAGTACTATCGAAGAAAAATGGGAATGTATCAAGCAAGGAATATCGGAAGCCGCAAAAGACACTATAGGAACCGTTATATATTAAGAATGCTTTATTTACTTCATGCACGAGGAAAGCCGTACATAAAGCCCCTGAAACATCCAGTAGCTAATTCGTAAATAATCATTTTCATCGAATCAAATTCCAAATTGACGCAACTTAGAAGGAGAACCACGCTTACACGTTCAAAACTATGAACAACTACTCTAACGGGGCAGCAATACTGAAACAAGCTCCAGCGATCTTGAGAATAAAATCGACTACATACTTATAATAAAATGTATACGAATTTTATATCAAAATCAGAGCGAACTTCAAATAAAAATTGATATTCACGATAAATTCCAATCTGATCTGAGCAATTTGGTTGAAATAATCAAACTTAATCGACGAACGGCAATTCGGAGGGAATCCATGCCATAAAAGTGTCGAACTCAGAATAGTACGTTTAACTTTCAAGTAAACTGCAATTGGAGTAAACTCCAGTGCGCAATCACTACTTGAAAACTACATATAATTTTTCGTCGAGGCAGAAACTTGTGCAAATGCTAATTATACCCAGGCACTTAATCAAGAGAAACAAGAAAAAATAAAAATGAAATAATCACCACGATGATGTGATAAATTTAACCAAGATATTCTCAATAAAATGTGGGAAATGACGAACATATGACAAAATTCATAAAATATTGTACAAAAGAAACCAGAAATAACGACGCAGTAATGCCAAATTTCACTTTCTACCAAAATTGAAGTTAGCAACAAAATGTAAAAAATAAACGAACAAACTATCCATATGATTCAAGTACCACAAGCAGTGACAATGTGTTCCGCATGATGGGATTTAGTTCAAAGTGGGATAATTCCCGTGACCACTGTAAAGGGCATTACTTTTAATTGTAAGTATTTACATCGCAGACGTGAGATTTCGCTAGGTCGAAATCGAATGTACACACAACGGCTGGCTTAAACAGCGATGATAGACAGGTGGTTACCGGCATAGAACTCTACTTGAATAGTCAAATTGTGTACGCAAATATTATACCCAGCTCCTGTACGAGTTCAAGATAGACCACGGCCGAAATAGACACTCGGTTGGGGCATCCGCCTCCCTAGTTTCCATCCGAGTAAGTTCCATTATTCCGTTCCAATCCTTAGGATCGGACTAGTAATTCTACATCATGTGACCATTACAACCTCCCTTGTCGATGAGGAAAAGCAGAAATATGTGGTGAAAGGTAGAGAACGAACTAATACGACTCATTGCACGTATTAAAGAGTGGTCTAAACGTTCAGATATCACGACGAAGGAAAACTAGCTTAGAGAAGCTGGGTTGGGAATCACTAACGGAGCGAAGGTTAAATTACATTTTTAATCTCATGCAAAAATTGGAGGGATGTCTCTTTATCAATTATGTTGAAAATATCTTATTACTACCATCGTACTACGGCAGACGGGATCATGACTATAACTTTAAGAGATATTAAGAGTAGAATAGAGTTAAGACGTCATTTTTCTCAAGAACGATAAGGGATCCGAATAACCGTCCGACCGCGGTAGGGGTGAAAATATTCGGGTCAAAATTAGTTTGGTGTCTATTCACCCCCTGCCGCACACCCTAGCGGTGGCTTGCATGGTACTAAAATATCGAATATCTAATAATCTAATATGACGTTCTCCAATGATACCACTAAAATCGATCATTTACGAGGCAATTCCTTAGTGTGAGTAGGACTTGAGGTAAGAGAGAAAAACGGGACAGAGCAACGACGGAACAATAGTTTGGACTGTTTTAAAGTTTCGAGAGCGAGACTGTAAGGAGGGAAGAGGAAGTAAAAAGGAGGCCGAAGGCGTTTCGGTGACAAACTTCGTTCCATCACGACGCCACTGGAGGGCGTGGAAGGGATTGGGGGAGGAGGGGATCCAATGTAGGGGATTGGGTGACGCGACGGCGACAAGGCGTCGTAAGCTATGACACACCGCGTATTGATGGGAAAACGGACGGGTTCGATGTCGCCGACACGTTCATCTGGATAATAGGATGTTTCGGTAGGCGGGAAAGTGCGAGCGTGTCTGTGTTTTGGGCACGAGTGGAAGGGTGTTTTCTATGGGGGATCTCTTTTCCCTCTCGGTAACCCTTCTCCCCATCGATGGTCGTCTACGTATTGGCCCCGTTGACCCTTTAAGGGTCGGGGAATCACAATCCATGCATGGAGCCGTTAAATTATCCCCGTACACGACGCCGTTCTAGGTGGTGGTCCATAGCTCACTGCATATGAAAACAGTGAAAAAAACCGGGAATATGTATCGCAAATGAATGACTTTCATGTTTTTAATCGGTATGACTTGGCTGATTTTAGTTGTCAATTTAATTATTTCCGGCAATTTTCAGTCACCCCAGTTCTCTTTTTCTAATTTCGAATGCCTAAGGATGGCTGTAATGACATTTTCCGCAGAAGTTTTCAATTTTCAGTCGCATTCACTCTGAAACCGAACCTTCATCAATGGCACGTAATGAAAAATGCATTGATCAGTAATAATCACGGAGCCCTGACGCTTAACACCAGTATTTTTTGCATTAATACTTTTGAATAAAGGATTAACAGCAAGCCAGGAATCACTCGTAAGACCACGCGCAAATATTTGTCATTCTAATGAGCACAATTTTATATTCGCCGAATGACCGATCACTTCCCACTAAGGCGGGTCCAACCGCAGTCAATCCTCTCAAACCAATTAATCCAAACGAGATCGACCAGCAGACCTTCCCATCTACTAAAGAGGCAACGATGTCTGGCGAAAATTAATGATCAAATAAAGAAAAACTCTCCTAATTCACATACTTTTACCAGTAGCTACAAAATTATCTATGTCGATATTTTAGCACATATCACACCAGGCCGCACCTGATGCATAATTTCAACTTTCACTACATTTTCGGCGTATTTATTATTATAACTTATGAAATTATATCCTCGTTCATGTAGTTAATCCAGCATGTTGCTTTTTTCAAAAACGAACAGAGGAGTTTAGTATAAAATAATTATGGATCGAACTCAACTGAGTCAAATTACAATAATGTTTATCATTTAACTGGATCAGATCAACCTCTTAGATTAAATATCTTCCTTCGTCCCCTGAGAAGTATTCTCCTGGACCAATGGAAGTCGTGTGCATATTTTAACTTTGATTCACGTACTTATGAGACAGGGCCAATTTAAACAGTACGGACACTAACTATTGTACATTCTCTTTCCACAGCTTTATTTGACAGAAATGAGACAGAATTCGCCTTAATTAGGCGTATTCTGGAAACCTTTTGAAGCAGACAATCCAACATAAGGCCGACGCGAGAAGGGATGAAGGGGTTGTTTTTGAGAAAAGGCAGAAGAGAAGGATTTAGTGTGAGGAAACCTGGGAGGGGGTGACCCAATAGGAGGCAAGGGACAAGAGAAATGAGGAGTGAGCGGTGAGTGAGGTTTTTGGGAGGAGGGACTGTTTGAGGTGGGTTTGGCAGGGTCAAAGACAGTGCTAGAAACGGCCATGGGGATAAAGTTGGGAAGGTTCGAAGGAAAAGAAAACCAGGCGTTGAGAAAAATCAGTTTCGCGTCACCTTTGAAGAGGGTAAACGTCGAGGGGTGGATGCCAAAGGGTCAACTCGTGATCCTTAAAATAGGGGGTAAGGATGGCGGGTGTCAGCTCGGAAAAATGGTAACTCAACTGGCTGGTGAGAACCAAGCGCACATGACCTTGCCCTTTATCAATTATTGTGGGCTACAATTGGTTCCTGAATTGATTGTAGAATCAAAAATTTGCGACATGTCCCTTTCGTGCACCTTTGGATATTCAACTTCCATAGCTTTGACTGGGAAACCATAGCAACTATTGCATTTTTTTAAATATATCAAGTTAATAATATCAGGTGAGGTTCAAACTAAATCAAACACTTCTTCACACTTCTCTCACGTCAAATTTTGAATTTAATCAATTCTCACACGAAAATTAATCCGTTACCTCTTATAGTTATGCTGAACGTCTTAAATCTAGGCCTGACGGTTACGTCCAGAATAACTCTACATGAGAAATAGCGTTTACTTCTAACAATAGCCATATTTTCATCATTTTGTTAGCCAAAGCGTTCACGAAAAATTGTTAGGCGAAGAAGCTTTTACAAGGAGGGAATTGATGACAGGACACTGGGACAAGGCAATTGTCACTATCATTTAGTAGCTAGTGTCCATCCAAAATCTATCTTAGGTGGTAGATTTCAAATAATAATATTTCTTAACTGAATGTGGTAAGTAAACGATTTCATATTAAAATTAATTTATTTGAATTACACGACATAGTTCTTTATGAGTAAACTACAGGGATTTCCACTTTAAGATATGAAACGCTGGCCATTAGCTTCATACAAATAGCTAAATTATTAATTCAGCTTTAATTATAATATAATATAATAATATTAATAGTTAATTGAACTTTCCCAAATTCACCAAATAGTTATATTATTCAAATTGTTATTGGTCCTCAGAGACTGAACAAAGGCGAGTTTCCTTTTACTAAGTTTCTTATCTTACAGCTGTTGAATGCAGAGCGCGACCTGCCAATCCATTTAGACCTCCGCTTCGCCTGCCGAGCAAAATGCCAGCTTTGCTGTAAATCCGTCCATCCGATTCAGACGCACTCACCCTTTGAGCGGAGATAGCGCCCGCTCTCCAACTCTCTAACCCAATGCATCGCATTATTTACGCATGAGGGGCCGGCAAACATTCAAAGTACACTCCCAACTCCCTGCGACAACCTCATTGGCCTGCTTCGGCGGGACGGCGCTAGCAGAAGAAATGTAGAAAGGAAAGAAGGTAACAATCGACACAGCCCTTTGATTCGGTTGCCACGCTCAATCACTGGGCACACACGGCGAAGCGAATCCGGCGCTGTTAGAAGGTGGGCGGGTAGAGGCGGCGGTTCCACGACTCCACGGGTAGCCCACGTCCCGCCACGTCGGAGGGCACCACACCGAGACCGCCGACGAACGGATTTTCGCGGGGACGATGATTCGGCGGTGGCGGGGTATGCGGTGCGGATCCCCCGACGCTAGATGAGAGCGGTTCCCGCGGGACTCTCGCGTCGGAGAAGGGATTCTAAAAACGAGGCGATGGTGACCGCCTCACATTCACGCCGCTCGCAAACAGCATCCCAATTGAGATCACATCTCATTTCCGAAAATGTGGAGTCCCGAGGGGGGAATGAAGGTTTGACCACTCCCCCCGGTGCTTCCAGGTAGATTTCCCTCCCCGTCCCCCATTTTCATTACTCGGCTGACCGAAGCGGGGCCCGCCCATTAGTCCGCTCTCGAATCACACCTCCCACCTCGCCTCCTTCCTCGCGTCCCCTACCTCCGCACAAAGGCCTCATTCCCCATTCCCTCCTTTCAACGTGCTCGCAACTCCCTTTCGAGCGCGCGCGCGGAGAGTCCCCAGTCCCATGGTTCCATCGAAGCATTAAATTAGGAGTAAACCGTGCAGCCGGGTCGAAACCTTTTACTCACGTATCGCCCCCATCGTTGGAATAGGGTCCTCCGAGAAAATGAACCATTTTCCGGGATTAAGGAGAGTTTCCCCCGCCGGCACAACCCCTCGGCTGTGTAGGGCAGCCAAGGGCATTGCCCTCCTTTCCCGTTTTGCGCGTCTGCACCTCCGGAATCAAGGGCGGCGGCAAATGCAAGGAACGATCGAACCCTACTCATCGATAGCCTGCGAAGAGTGCCAACGGCAAGGTCGGGACTTCAAATCTTGACTTGAAAATTCGTGTTTCATTTTTTGTGTTTTGTGCTGTTTTAAGTGTTCTCCGGTAGTCTAAATCTTACAAGGAACTGGGTTATGTGGGTTCGTGCCTATGCTTTACATAAGAAAATTGTACTTTGTGAACATGATGCGGGAAATAAATCCGAATCTAGTATTTCAAACACTTAACCTCCACCGACCGACGTCATTTCACTGAAGTGATCACTCTTTAATAACAAAACTCCATATTCAGGGTAATCCAGCGTTAACACCGTTTCTCGTCAATTCTTCACGGAGTTATCAGCTCTCCGGTAGCATACCATACGCCTTCCAATAATACCCACTGGTTTTACCAACTTTTCCTTTAATTCCGATCACTCCACACATTTTCATTCTTTTTTATTAATTTATTTATATTAACTGGCGATTATGATACAGCATATATGATTCTTATTTCGATGGATGTTTTGTGGACCGTTAATTTTAAAATTAGAGGACAGATTTCTCTTAGCCTTTAGTGGAGGAAAATAATAAATAATCCAGACAGAAAATATTAGGCGATTAATACGATTTTCCTCTGTGAAAGAGAAGATTAAATGTAGCGTTTTCCCCTCTTTAAACACCTATATTCCCTTCAACTTTACGGTTGACACGTATGTCGACGGTCAGGTAAAATTTGTAATGCCATTATAGAAACAAAAAGACACGATGAAGTATGTAGAAGAACTTCGAAAAAGACTAACGTAGAAGACCAACGTGGAAGAAAAAAGATTAACGTCCCACCAGTTCCTTTTCTTTTAATTTTATTTTTTGAGGATGAAAATACAACAAACGCGTTTGATTCGATATATGGGAGGGTAGAAGTCACCTAATACTAAAATGCCCGGAAATGTAAAAATGAAAATATAAATAAGTATCAATATAGGAGATACAGAAGGTACTTTAAATCGACTGCTTCACGGGCATTACTTTAGATTATGCCAGATTGGCACTGTTTAACGCAAGGTGACATCTCTAAAGTCGGGAACATAGCTTCTTGAAACACTACAGTAAAGCCAATACTTGGTCGAACCATACAATACAATATCTATGCCAACGAAGATACATTTCTCTTCGAAGTAGTAGTTCCTCTTTAACGTGGACGCTCGTTGGTGAATATTCTTATTTTTCAGCTCTCACTATGTAAAATCAGGTGTTATCACATAACTAAAAAAAGAAAGCGACATACTCTACCAAAATTTGACCATTTATTCGTCCATTTTTATTTGTGCATGAAAAGGTCACATCTTGGCATTGATCTTAAATGATGATGTTGTCTGGAATATGTTTCCCAAACCACGACTGACCAAAACTAGAGAACGAATAACTTGCTTTCGGTGACCTGGAAAACCTGAAATGTTTGTTTTGAGCAAGCAGATACCTTTTTTCTCAAATTGCTCTAAATAATTTTGTAAAATGCACATTCTATTTGTAAATTTGCTGCGTAGTGTCGAGTAAAGACGATTAAATCCAATTCAGAGTGAGAACGTTAATAAACAGGCAATAAACTGAGAACGCTAATAGTATATTACTTTCTCACCAAATCAAAGCTTATTCCACGGAATTCTTCCAAATTACACGTACTTTCATAGAAACCAGGAGGCGGGAGAATAAGAGTGGAAGAATTCAATGAGAATGCCTTTGGTTTCGTTCAATCCTCGATATCTCACCAGTGATATCTATCCCCTTTAAGGTCAGGTAAAATCTATTGACAGGTAAGAGGAAAAACCTCTTAAGCCAATATTTCCCGACAATCCCCTTCAACTCCTCTTAATGACAACGCCTTCCGAAAGGGTAAAGTCTAATGCCGAAATATATCGTAGGGAACTTTCAAAACAAAGGCGGATCCTGGTTGATTTGTGAACACAGAAAAACTTTAGACCTACAGCTAGAAAGGAGTTTACAGCAGCATTTAAAGGCAGCTTGATTGATGGTCATACTTGCATGAAGAGAACACAAGACACGCAATACGAGTAAATGTTCCACAGCTTGAGATAGTGTAATTTGGAACACAGATAGTCAAATGTATCTGATCTTAAACATGGAGACTTGCGGTTTCTTTTTTCAATCAAAATAAGTTAACAAATTTTTTTATTAAAATAGTGCAGCTATTTTAATGAAGAATATGTTTCAACAAGTATATTTGTGTAGATATAAATAACATCTGAAAAATTAACTACATTACGGACAGAGTGATTAGTCTAACTTTGGTTACATGACGTTTCCGTTCAACAATTTTAATATTATTTTCAAAGATTTCACATACACAGCGGCACTAACAACTTTAACAGCTAATATCAATTAAATACAGTTTTCACGCAAAGCAAACCACTGAATGCATAATAACTTCACATTCTTCCCTCATCATTGTAAGAGTTTCCCAAACTGCGGATATCTAGGCGTTCTCATGTACAAAGATGTTTACACGAGCATATTTGTTATTATATTATGTTGTTATTATATGCTATGTAAGGGCACCAAGAGTTAATTGACATGCTGGAAAGATGGTATGAAATATTCAAACATTTTTGCGCTAAAGTCATTGGTTTTCTAACAAAATATCGGTTTTCAACCAGTCCTATTTTAAACTGACGAGGCTACCACTAATGTATCTGATCCCAAGCATTTAACACACTCCCATTTATAAAGAAAAATTATTTGCGCAAAATTGCGCGAATGAATATTTTAGACAGTCTAGAATTAATAAAGGGAATCATCAGAAATTGTAATCAGAGTCTAAAACTCCAGCATCATATTTGTATGCCAATCACAAATCTTGCATCAAGCAAATGACGTTTGAATGATGCGATACAGTCTTGATGACTGCCTCATTCTCCATACACAGCATTTTTTTCTGACATTCGTCATCGTTCGTCGAATTCACCGAATTATTTGTTGCAGTCACTCATTTCGTTCTATAGAATCTACAGTTCTGCACGTAACTGCATACTTACTTGCTTGATCTGTTGACAAATCACGTAAAAAATTTGTACAGGGTTCATCCGGAAAATAAGTGTACTGAGCTCAGGAAAAAAAATTTATTACACTTTTACATATCTTAAGCTAATATTCCTCAAAATAGGACCCTTGTGAGTCGATACACTTGTTCCAGCGGCGTTCCCATTCCTGGAACGCTCCCGCGAAGGCATCATCGGGAACCTCTCGAAGACACGTCGTCACGGCCTCTTTGACGGCGTCCAAAGTCCCGTATCGCGTTCCTTTCTGGTGCCAAGACCGGGCTGTAGGGCGGGTGCGGCAGCGTTGCCACACCGTGCTTGGCCAAGAAGTCCGACACGACAAGCGCGGTGTGAGACGGCGCATTGTCGTGATGCAGCCGCCAGATGTTTTTGATAGCTGGCCGGACGCGGGCGACTCGTTTTCGAAGCCTGTCGAGCACTTGGACGTAAAATGCAGCATTTACAGTTTGTCGTTCAGGCACAAATTCGTAGTGGACGACTCCTCTTTTGTCAAAAAAGACTTATTTGTCAAGACACTTATTTTCCGGACGAACCCTGTACATATTCCATTGTTTTCAGAACATATTTCTTTCCTACCCGTGTGCTTCAGCACAAAAATTAGAAACCATAAAACATTTAACTGCTTAAAGCAGTCGGCAACAGAAATAATATCCGAACGCAAGCCAGTCAATAAAAAGATGCAGTCGCACTGCGAACAAATCAGCTAAGTAGGAAGTACTAACGAATAAAGTTTGTTCTTTGAGGAAAGAAAGATAAAATCGTAGAAGCAGTCGGAGATAAGAGTCGAAACGCTAATTTTACTCTTTCCCAGAGCATCTGCTATTTTACGCTTGCGCATAATTTGCTGAATAGCCCGCTTTGAGAACTGGAGGCGAAAGAAAAAGTACCTTACGTAGCACTGGGACAATCAAAACTCACGTTCGCTCACTATAAAATACAGTATGCATACATCATAAAACAAGTGTAGCAACACAAGAAGAAAATAGATACACTCAGCATGCATTTTAGCAAACGCCCTCAAATACCACGCTCGGGAAGAAATAACGCAAGACTTGAAACACAAACACTTTGAAATCGTTAATTAGATTCAGCGAATTAAAAATGACAACAGTTATCAGAATCAGTTAATGCAGCCTGAATATTAATTAGTGATGAACTAGAAGTAAGACGCCCGCTTCTTGAAAAGTTTTGAATGAGCGACAGATCGTTAGTAACTGCATTTATTATTGCCAATAGTAGCCTAGCAAATTATGTTAGGCTATTGATGAACCATGGTACCACACATAACTGTACCCCTAAACTCTAACTAGTATGCCACGAAATATTCTTAGACCCATACTACATTTTGCAATTGCTCATTCTTTAGCTCTGTACACTTGCTAACATACTTAATTTCATCCAAAATATCTACTCCGTCCCTCCCTCTACCTCGTTTTCCCTGCATTCCCCCCTCTATAGCCATCTTCAGCATGTTATTGCCTCTCTCATAGTCATTATCTCCTGGATCTATATTTGTTACCTTCTTCAAATTTCTCCCAACTGGCGGCACTTTCCAACTACCATGCCTAGAAATAATTCATTTTCCTTTCCGTCGTTTAATTTTCGCCATTCTTCTCCACACTCATATCATAAAAGTCTCCAATACCTGCATATCTCTTGCCTCAAAGGCAAAGTTTCAGGGCCATACAGGTGAGACGCATGTGCATATTTTTGCTGATCCCACTGCATGATAGGTTGATGGTAAGAGTAATACTCAATAGTTCTCGTCTCAAATGATAAATGTTAACCCCGTTAACTATGCATATTATGTTACCCATTTATGCTACCACAGAAGTTCATTGATATATATTTGTCAACATTCAATTCCATTTCCTTAAGTAAATTCTCAAAATTACTTAGTCACGAGAGAAGTCCACTATCAGATAGAAGAACTCATTTCTGTCTACGGTGGAATAAGGTATTCTTCACCTTCTATACCCCATCAATATTATAAAATTAAGTCTGTATACCATTCTTCCAATAAGTACCTTACCGAGGGCTTTAAGAAAGTCTGAACAAAATGAATTTACTTGAGTATTCGTTTCTTCCCACCCTAAAATTACATGAATTAAAAGATCAAATAATATTTAATGTGAAGCACTTTTGTTAAATCCATATCGGATTTGCTTAATCAATATATATTTTAAGATTTTTTTAGATAATTAGGTCAATAATGTTGGCCAATAATTACCAGAATCTTCCCTTATACCACTTAGTAAATAGTTTCAGAGCCATGGAGGTTTTTTTTAATTAATCCATCAACTTCCAATTGCAGATCACTGATCCTTCTGTCAGAGACTACATTAATAAGCTTTCTACGAAGTTAAGTCATCGCTAGTTTAGCTTTAGTATGTTAGCAAGTATTTCATCCGGGTGTGGGATATATTTTTTACCTTTCGGGAATAATTTGTTGCTTGTATCTGTGACGTTGTTATTGCTCGTTGGCACATAAAATGTTTGATAGGTTGCTTTTAGATTGCTAATATCGTTAGTGTACATGCAATGCAAAAATTAGCTCAATAAATTGATATTATTTTCGCTTTAACTGTCTTCTATCATTTTTCCTTCATTTCACTATTTGGACATTCCTCAGAATATTTTCACTGCCCTTTGCCTCTTAATGCATGCGGCAATCTTTTTCAAGAAGAAAAATCTTTTTTTTCTCTTATTCAACCTTCTTTGAATTCTCCTTTGAGTTCAACATTTTCTATCGCATAAATCCAGTCCTGGCGTTGCCGTGACATATTGTTCTTAGTAAGGTGCTAACTTGACATGTCACGTACTTCCCTATGCCACGCAAGACATTTGAGAATAACTTTTGCACGCACACTGTGGTTGCATTGAGAGTTTTCTTTCTGAATTTTGGATTTTTTTCTATAATTTATTCCGAATCACATTGAAATTTCCCTTGTTAAATAAGTATTCTGAACCTTTTTATTTGAAAACAAACGTTGGTTAGCCTCTTATTTCTAAGTTTCTGATTATTTTTTGCATATTGGATGCAGCTACGCCTAACAAGTTCACCGCTACCTTGAGTCCCTAATTTAACAACATTACCTACTGAATTCTTGATGGATATACAAAGAAGCGCGTCAAAGGATTCACGATTACTTGCCGTTTTACCGTTACAAAGGCGCTTTGAAATTGATGGAAGGTTTATACCACCATCGATCACAATGATAATGGTATCATGTTTCTATCTAAATGGTAATACTTGGGCGTCGATAGTAAGTAGATTATCAAACTCAATTAAAGTGCGAAGGCTGGTAACGAAGATACTAGCATGATTCTTAGCTCGTCACTCTTGGCTTTAGGCTGAGTCCCTAAGGCAATGGAACTCCATGACTTTAGGATGGTGCGGTGGCTAGTGTACTGGGTTTCCACCCCGTGGGGTTCGAATCCCGGTGGCTGCGAAATTTTCCAGAGGTATTTCGATCTTGGGGTGCTATATGTAGAGCACTCCAAGTGGAGTGCGCGTCGTAAAAGACCTACACTGTGGATTCTTTCGTTAAAATTAAACTAATTCCAATGCTGGATTTCTCTCTCCACCCTTCTTCCATTCCCTGAACAACTTTCTTCTAAGGACTTTCCTACCTATCCCTAATGACGTAAATGACCAGTCGCCTCCCATAATAACTGCTTCACGGAAGTGGGACAGCTCCATTCCCCATGCCGGCTACAGCTTTGGCTATTTTTGAAATATTCCTGTCAATATCCTTTAAGGATTAAACACATCAACTAGTCCTAAAGTGTTAAGGCTTCACATTAATACATAGTTGACTTACTTGTATAATAAAAACTACTTTCAGACTCTGTGTGTTGATTTATTTTGCATATATTTTTTTTATATGTGTACTATAAACACTGCTTCTAATACTTACTTTCGGATTCTGTTTACTGACTTATTTTTTCACTCAATGCTCCGCATCCTACTCTGGGGGCACTATTCAAAAAAAGTATTCTCATTGTTTCCATGGCAGCTGTTTAATCGTCGTAGAGTATTTCAGGAAATTAAAACGATTGTTAATTGAAATTAATATAATGGTGTACACACTGTTTATAAACGTATAAGGACATTTTTGAGAATATAAGTTTCATCCGTTTCCCATTTCAGTAGTTTTACTCTTGATCCCCAAATGCTGATTACTATTTCCTTGTATTTTTTATATCAACATGCTACTGTAGCGTATCCTTAGTAGCGTAGCGACAAGCCATTGTAGCGTATACCACTTCTTAGGATATACGAAATAGTAGAGAGCTACAGGTAGGTTGGGAATCGATCACGGAGCGAAGGTTACATTACAGGTTAAATCTCTTGCATAAATTGGAAGGATGTCTCTTTAGCAATAATTATATGAAAATGAATTATTTAGCCCCATCGTACTACGATAAGACAGATCATGTAAATCGTAGAGAAATTACATGTAGAACAGATATTTTTCAGATGTCATTTTCCCACGAAAAACAAGGGATCAGAATTACGTCCAACCGCGTAGGGGAAAAAAGTATTTTGTCATAAGTAGCCTGGTGGGTAATCACCCCCAGCCACACACCCTAGCGGTGCCTTGCAGGGTACTAAAAATACTAATACTAAAATAATGTGTCTCAATATATGTCGTAACAACAAATACACCGCCTTTTTATCAAGTTATATCGTAGCGCACAACGCTAATCCAAGGAAATGATCAATTTAGAAAGAAAGCATAGTGAAACAAAACGGTAGTTTCCCTATTTTAGTTTTAGCCATTTGTTCTAGAAGTATAACCCTTTTATGTTGCAGCCCTTAGGTTAATAAATAATGGCTAACAATATCCTTTTTGCAAAGGCAATTCATGCCGAAATTTATAGAATAAACAATGCGAAAAGAACTTGGTTATATACAGATAAAATGGATTGAATTCAACATAAAATTCTTTTTTATAACACATTTTCCTCGGCATTATTTAACTGACAACGTGATCGAACGAGGTCTGTAAAACGAGGACCCACCGATAGTAACTTTTCCTACAAAATATGAAACACATAAAAATGGCATATGTATCGGGTACCAACGCTAATGCAATGAAAGGACTAACAGAGAGTTTTGACGGAAGCATTCACGAAAGATAGTGAGCCATGAGTGATAACTCTCTGGAAGTACTGCGAGGATTCCTTCGACTGCTACTGCTGTTGTAACCCTATAAAATGTCTTCGAAGACTTTGAAGTCTGGAAACTAGGTAGAGACCAGTAAAAAGACTTGAGTGGTGGGGTCAACTACGGTGGTGATCGATGCGTAGCCACCACCTCCTTGCGGATATTTTACCACAAAGCAATGAGAGAAATGGAGTTACCTGCAATTTTGTTTCCTTGCGGCAACATTATTGAGTTGAATGTTTGCAATAGTAATGAGCCTAATAACTATACGAGCTCATTACAACATAAAATATTTTCTGTAAGCGTAAAATAATGACGACGTGGACACACTAATAACATCGCAAATTGCATTTAATTGACCAGCTGTATTATTTTCCTCCTCTTTTCTTTGAGGCCTATATTATATATGACCACAGGATTCAATGTCCTTCGAGTCACACGGGAATATATTTTGACCTGTCCCACACAAAAATCGACGCGTGGAAGCAATGCAAGCATGTCAAATCTTGATATTTTTTTAATAATGAAAATTCAAGTGATTAGGAAATCATATTGAGTGACGTGTATAATTTATAAATTTAGGCTGTTAAAAAACAGTAAACAATTGTAATTTCTGAGTTGGGTAGCAGTTTTGAGTAGCGAAAATTTGTTTGTTCAGCCTGAACCCCAATCGCGTATTCATTTATGAATGGATGACATAAATGGCAGCAGATGTCAAATTGGAACCATTGGAAATGTAATGCCACAGGAAAACGATGAGTATAAAATGATAGAATGGTTATCACAGAACTTTTGAGAAGAGCAGAATAAAAAGATGTCATTAAATATATAAAATTAATAGCTATTATTTAAAGCACGCGAGTTCTCTTATGGTGATATTAGCACACGAAATATGGAGAGGGAGGCCCTGGATGAGAGTAACATAAGATACAGGGGTCTGTATCAGAGCATATTTGAGAATCAATAGCTTAAAAAAGAATAAATTGAGGGTAATCATATGTACAACCATTCCCAGTGCTGATCACTGCTTATGATGCTATACGAAATAAGAAAAAACACTCCAAGTCCTTTAAGCACTATTACTTAATGTGTAAAACGAATTAACTTACGGATTCGTGAGCTGGAACAAATTTATTCCCCGTTGTCATTTCGCAGGGGATTTTCACCAGCAGCTCCAATTTCTCGAGGTTAAATCCCACTGGTTCACCTCTTCAAATGCCATGAAACACGGGGAATATCTACAATTATGAAAACGAAAATCAATAAATATACGTTTATCGCAATATATTTAATGGTGCAACGCCTCTCTACCATGTTAAAACAGAAAGAGGTTTACATTAGAAGCATTTTGCGTTCGTCCATCGTATCATAGAAAAATCAACATCTAAGCATTATAATACTTTGAGGTAGCATAAAATGTACTTCTAAAAGCTAGAGGCTTCTCAAATCTAGACCCAAAGCGCGTAAATTCATTAACCGAATTAAAAACAGAGATTGAAGTCATAACTGCTCTACTTCCTTCCAACTACTCCGCAGATAAGACAACTATCCACTGAACTGAAGAAATGAACTATAGGAGACTGTTGAGACTTCTCCATTTTACTAAGAAGAACGGGACGAAGGCAGCAGGACGTAGCGATGAGCACATTATTTAAGATGCGACAGGAACCTCAATTGAATTCAAATGGATTGAATAAGTCAGGGAAAATACTAGTTGAACCAGAAAACATCCAAGAGGGATTGAAGGAAGAACTGATATTATCAGAAAGGATAGACATAGAGAATATGACGTAGATAGACGACGACAGGCGAAGAAGATAGCTATATAAGATAGGTCCAGGCTTACTCCACGGTGAGAAAGAAAGGGCAACAAGGTATATGAAATGGAGTTGACAACATTCCTGCGGAGCTATTTAAAAGTTTAGGAAAATGTAGAAGGAAGTGTTTGTATGGAATAATTCGTCCATTCTTCATTTATGAGAGGTGAATTTTGCCGGAAGACTTGATCAGATCAGTGTTAGTTTCCATTCCAAAAAGGTAATGGCTACTTTATGTGAGAACTACAGAACAATAAGTTCATTTTCGCACGCAGCTAAAGTGGTTTTCATGATCATCAACAAGAGGATGTACAGCAGAGTAAATGATTACTTAGGGGATGATCAGTTAAGGTTCAGGAAGAGAAAAGCACATGTGATACCATTGCAGTAATGATATCAATAATCGAGAGGAATATAGAATACCATCAAGACGTATTTTCCACTTTCGTAGATTCAGAAAAATCGTGTGGTTGGGTGAATAGGGGGAAACCAAGGGAACATATTGCAGGAAATGGGAATAAACTGGAGGAATATGAAGCTAATCCGCAACCTGTACATGTCTCAAGACTCAGGTGCGAGTGGAGGACGAAGAGTTCGGATTGGCAGTGTTAGGAAAAGGCGTAAGGCAGGGTTATCCATTGTTACTAGTGCTGTTCAACGCATACGTTATGTGGAGGAAATGATTAAAGAGGCATGGGAAGAACTAGAGATAGGCATGAAAGTCGGAGGACAATTCGTTTATCAGTTTGGTTTGCTGATGAAAAAGCTCTAGTTTGTCAGTCAGCCAAGGGGTTGCAAGAATTGCTAAGTGGATTGGAAATTCAGTGCGATAGATATGGGACGAGAATCAATGTAAATAAAACAAAGGTTATGCGATTTTCCAGAAATAGAAAGAATATTCTTAATATTAAAATATTACGGCAAAAACAAGAGCAGAAAGGAACAGTTTACGTATCTCGGAAGTGTTTCGGACTAAAATGGACAAAGTAGTAGGGACGAAAGGAGAAGAATTACGCTAGGCAAGGAGGCTTTTTCAAGGAGGAAGGAGTTGATGACAGGGAGTTGATGACGGGGACGTTGAGCAGGGATGTTAAGACAAGACTCGTAAAAACTCTGATATGGAGCGTATGTACGGCGCGGAAACGTGGTCACTGAAGCAGGAGGATAGACGTAGATTGGAGGCTTTTGAAATGTGGGTGTGGAGAAGAATGGAGAAGGTGAAATGGACCGAAAGGAAAACAAATGAGGAAGTGCTAGGTATGGTGGGCGAGGTGAGGGGTTTTTTGGAAGAAATCCAATGATGGCAAGAAAAATGTATGAAGGCCGTATTGAGCGGCAGTGGGATGTTGAAGAGGGTAATAGAGGGGAGAATGTTGGGCAAACGAGGAAAGGGCAGGAATAGGATGGAGATGTTGTACGGGATGAAAGGATGAAGGGAGGAAGGAAGTATACGGAGATGAAACGGAGCATGTTGTACAATAGGACGTTGGGATATTTATTGGGTGGCTGTGTGCATCCAAAACCTACCTTAGCCGGTTGATTATCTAATAATAATAAAAAAGTGTTATTTAAATAGGTATACGATCGTATATTCATAATGAGGATTTGCATGTAAAGTACAGGTACAGATTACTAATTTAAGCCATGTATGGTGTTTGAACAAATCAACTTGAACAACAGGAATAGCTTTAATTAGAAGGGAAACCTAATGGGTCATTGAACAGGGTTGTATCAGTCCGGGTTTCGTGACTAGATGGGCATAGGAACCGCCCAATGCCCAAGAACTATTACCATTAACGGTAATTCATTTCATGAAGACGGATGTACCCGTTTTTCTCCAGTATGATGTTCTTGGTGTTCTCAATAAACGATGCAAATACCTTAACCTGTCGATTCATTATACAGGTAACATATAATAATATATTATTCGATCAAAGTGCTGAGTAGCGCGGAAAAAAATACTTAGAATCATTTGAATTTATCATGAATGGGGTATTACACAATGACCTTCCATAGAATTTGTCCCTGTTTCGAGTTTCAACCAAGCATGAGGACCAGGGAAATGTTTCGGCTCTTTTAGCAACCAAGCAATCCAGATCGCAGAAAATTTCTGACATGCTTGCATCACTAGTCCGCAGTCTGGATTAACCCTCAATTGAGAAAGCAAAGGCATGTATCATAAATAAGATCTAAACAGAAATGCTGATCTCGAATGAACAATTTACAGTTCATTATAGCAAATATTATGTGTAATCATGCTAAATTTGAAAAATGATCCCAAGCTCGCGACAAGCTGATCTAATATTGTTAAATTCTAAAAATTAATTCTAAAATTATTAAAAGAATCTCTAATTTTGGCCAAGTGGGAATATTATTTCTTGGAAGAGTTTTCAATGTCCACTGATAGTGAAGATGGAGAGGCGAAGAGAAAGATGAGTAAAGGGAGATGACAAAAGTTAAAATTCAGACCTGGCCGCCATTGCCTCCCCCTCTTCCAATTATTATTTTATTAGGTAATCTACCGGTTAAGGTAGGTTTTTGGATGGACACAACTATCCAATAACCATTTTGTAACTCCAAACAAAACCCAATCCAGCAACCTAATCTACATCAGGTCCCTCTTCATCTCTGTGTACTTCTTTCCTCCCTTCATCCCGTCCAACATCCCTATCCTGTTCCTGCCCTTTCCTCGCTTGCTCAACATTCTCCCCTCTATTACCTTATTCAACATTCCACTACCGCTCAATACGCCTTTCATCCATTTTTCCTGCCTCCATAGGATTTCTCTCAACAAACCCCTCCCCTCACCCACCATCTCCAGTACTTCCTCTTCCAATTACCCTCACCAATTCTACCCATTTCCTACCTCCATCCCTCTCCAGGCTCCACCTTTTCCTCATTCCACCTTACTTTCCTGCGACATGTCGTGAGCTCATTCGGTAACGATTCTTTGTCTGACGATGGCCTTACAATCGAAACAGCGTTGCATCTCTTTTCTTTCCTTCCCTAATTACATACTTTGAACCTTCCTAAAATACCTCTTGTTCCTCACAACTTACCCTTACCTTACACTATACCACATCCCTATCCCGGTGACCACCCGTTATCTCGTGCCACTCGGATACAGCGGAAGTTCTACGGGCGCCAAACGTCAATGGATTCCCCAAAGAGCGATCGATAACATTTCCCTATTCAATCCTCATACATCCCTCATCCAACTCCCCGTCTCCCCCCACATCACTATTATTGATCATCAAAAACCTTCCAAGAAATAATTTTACAAAATAGTAATTCTTTTCAGTGCCTAACAACACTCCGACAAAAACACGCCAACCCTTATCATTGCATAAGCCAGTTGGTGAGTAGCAAACCTCTACTCTGAAGCAGTCATCTTAATTGTGACGCACTAGTCTCCACGATAACCCATCCGTAGCAAGTCGAACAAAATTAGGAGCAGAGAAAAAGTTTTCATAAGAACCACTCCCATTTATAAAAATCTTGTAGTGCTCTAACATACTCAGAAGGTTAATCAGAAACACAGCGACGAGGAAGGCCTTCTCAGTTCCAATCTTGACGTAACCTTGTCGGCGCAATTTCCAAGTCTAGCAGGTATGATTGCTTTTGTAGACGTGATACAAATATTAAGCGAAACATTCTATGCCTGCCTAGTGTCTCCTTAGATGGCTGATCGTGACAAGGTGTGATATTTGATTTCGAAAACTAAGCTTATGCGCATGTAGGAACGACGCCATTGAAAATGATAAGAATACAAGTACGCCAGGGATCGTCGGCAAGCCATTCGTTGGCAAATTTCGGTAGGAATAGAGGAGAAAATATTAAATTACCAATCACTATGAATTTCAAAGTACAAGCATTGCATTCGCACGTGGTTAACCTCTTCCGTGACGTGGGCTGAGCACCAATCGAAATAGGTTAGCCGAAATAATTCGGTAGGCTAAGGGAAATAAGTCGCCAAATATTTGTCGGCCACATTCTACGTTGACAGTTTATAGTCAATATAACTGTTATTAAATACAAAAAGATATTTTTATAAATTATAAAATAAATAATATAAATATAAAATAAAAGTATATAAATTAATCGGAAATATTAATCGTTATTATCGACACTGTAGCAGACCGATATTCATTTAAAAGTAAGTGCCTACTCCTGTATCTTATTAAATTTTAAGTTTTTCAATGGCTAAAGTCGTAATGTAATACTATAAGAGATAATAAAGGTCATCTGTCACCTTAATACTTTGTCTTGAATTTTTATGAAAAACGTACGTTGTTGTAAACGCATCCTCCAATGCGTGTTCGTGCCGATCACGTGACAAAATTCATAAAACTCCAGCATATTAGATCAAAACGCGTACAATATCAAAGAAAAATCGGAGTATGTCAAGAATCAATACGTCATGGGAGATAATCGACAGGTGATCATCGTGGTAACAGTGACACTGCACACGGGATAAATACCTTGCAGACCATTAGTCACTCGTCATTTTTACCAACTTCCCCTGATTAGTAACATTGTTGTAATTTCAAAGAAACAGATAATTTCAGGAAAAATCTAAGGATCTGTTTTGAAAGTTTGATGAATAATTCGGTAGGGATAACTGAAAAAAGTCCACCCGAGACATACACGTACATGCGACGGCCGGGGAAAGGCTACGGTGTGGTTACTCTCATTCAATGGCCAGGAGAAAACAAAACGTTCGCAAGCAAATATTGTCCCAGATTGTTAAAACGTTTTCGGTCCCAGGAGGGATTGCTCGCGCTATAAACTTTGGCGTAGCGTACACTCTAGTTTCCTACGGTAACATAAAATATGAGGGTCAATTCCGATCTAACTGTAAGATGAAATGGCTTTATCTGAAGAAGGGCTTGTAACCATAAAATGAACCAACGCTCAAGATGTGACGATAAACACTACACTACAGACTAAATACTACTAGACTAAACACTACTCTTCGTAAATACTCTGTACTCGTACGCGATGCCGGGTTCACTATCATTACAATGAAATGCGCTGCGAGTGCTAATTCAAGGCTACTTTGCACTCGTTGATAGTAAACCCGGGGAGAATTTGTTCACAAAAAAAGAAAAGTAGGTACACCTACCTTATGATTGGAGTACAAATCCAATATGCACCAATTGGGCAACAAACGTAATAAAAAAACCAATCCAATTTAGGCTTTAAATGAATCGTGAAATGCAAGTACTTCGTTTTCGTCGATATGACCGTTATCAATAAGCTGCATTTATTTCAAATTCAAAAATACAGGTAATTAGTGCACCATTAAATATTCTGCCAACAACGTACCATCATTTCATTTCATCTCTGAAAATAATTAGTCTGTCATTTTTAAGGGCATATAATTCGATCGAAATAAAAAACAACGAAAAAAGGTAAATTTTAATTTTAAAATTCATAACAATGAAACAAAAACCCAACTCCGCCCTCGTATAAGTAGGTTCACGTTAAAGGGTCATATAACTTCGGTATGCAATGGCCTTTCTAATGTTATAAAAAAACTAAAGTTACTTGGATAAAATATCCAAAGGTGCATTGAAAGGATTTTCTCTGGAAACTCTTCATGTATCCCTGAATGAGTTGGTTTAAAATTTCCTCCACTACTCAAGAAAATTTAGTGTACTTGGAAATTATTAAATGAAATAATTTTGGCGGTAACTCATTCAGTAACTTCTATTCGGTCAACCTTGTTACTGTTACATTTCATAGGCGAACAACCAGTTTTTTAAACTGCGGTGGCGGTTGCGAAATAGCAGAGAAATCGGCCACTGCGTGAAAAATTTTATGAAACAGGCCACTGCTTAAGAAATGTCAATATACAACCGTTTAAATTCGCCAGATCACGAAGGACCGTTGGCCTCTTCAGGTGGCAACGTCTCACCCTTACGTTCACTCTAGTGCATATCTTTAGTTCTACTTGCTTCGGGAAGAAAATTAAAGCGCTGTAACGGTTATGTCAAAGGAGCTCTTATGCTACAGAAAAGACGTATAAGCTAATTTAAATCCGTACCCCTAAGTTGTCGCCAACGAAAAATACTCCGTGGAATTCTACCTGTATTCAAACAATACACTGGTTCAAAAAAAAACATCGTCGACAATTTCCAAGGACTATCAACAAACATACAGACTGACTTCTTCGTCATGAGACTTACAAGTTAACAAGAAAGAGCGATTTTCTCTTCTTTCTTGCATGCACTACTTAGTACTTTCTGGTGTAAAAAAGGCCAATCACGGTACATTTCTAAAAAAAGGTAAAACAAAAAGTACTCGTATGCAGGAAGCCGACTTTTACGGTGTCTGGATGTCTCCGGTCTCCCCAATTGTATCCTTCTGACTGACGGTTGCAAAATCATGGATTATTCATTTTTGGCCAAGTTTTTAAAAAAGTTATTTTTTTTAATTATATTTTAATAATCTCGTACGACATATCATCATCCCTTAATTAGTTACATATGCAACGCTGAACTGCAACTGTAACTGTACTTCCCAATGGAATTGGTGATAATATTTTTTTTAATAATCGCTCCTCAAAACGTAACTTATACATGTAACCCTGTTCCTGGGTGTTATGAACACTTTTTAAATATTTTAATTTATTCGCCTTACATTTTACGTACAATTGTGAAATAAACTGAACAAAATTCGATGATGAAATTGACGAAAGGGACATTGCCAGGCACATAATAGTTTATTGTCGATTCTACTGCAGAAACTATCTCATAAAACACAATGCACGACACTTCTTTTTAGCACATCGACTTGGTTAGATATAATTATTCTCGAACTGTACCCTGACCTAGCGTAAGATAAGCAATTGCTTCCCTAGTATCTCCCAGGCACGTTCCTCAGTGATCTAAATAGAAAAGCAAACTTTTACCCAGGGGTATTAAGGCACCTCCATACCATACTTATTTGATGAGTTTCGCTTTTGAATACATGAGCCACACGACAACTAAGCATACTAATTACAAATTTTAAATCGATAATGCCAGAGGTAAAAAGCAAGAGTTACACTCAACCCCTCGAACGCTGTCTAGATAAGCCACTGCTGTGACAATTTTGTTGCTTTAAGGACACGTGTGGAATAAAATATGTTCCTCATTTTTCAATTCTCGCTTTAGCCATCAAACTTCTATGGGAACAACAAAAGCGCGGAAAAAATTAAGCTACAAATACACACTTATGAAATCGAATAAACCTTTTTCCTTAAGAGTCTCGAATCAAAGAATTTTCACATCAGAACAGTACATCGGTACATCGCTCGGCCTCGTCTATAACTTAACGCTTTGGGTAATTCCGCTGGTTCACTATTCGTCACTACTGATACAACACAAAAAAGGTATGGAAATGTGCATTATAAACGTGACAAAATGAAATATGGAGAAATTATCTGAATGACATACCTTCTTTCGGATGACGTTATCATTTCTAGCGATCCAAAGGAAACTTCTAATCCGAAACTCAACCTTTCTTGTCATGGGAACGTTGACAGAGGGATGTAACTAATGTAACATTGAAAATGTCCCATAAAAATAACATTGAAGAAATGAGTTTCCGTCAGAGAGTACTTCCCTCATTCGACTTCAAAACTTCCTTCCTATTGATGGCATCAAAAGAAATGTGTCACATCAATTGAATTTGCAAATAAATAAGTGTAAAACACAACTACTAGTAAACGACAGTCAATTACCTCGAACTTCGCATCTTAAATAGCAATATTACTCTTTAAATTACAAATAAAAGGCATATTTACCTTACTTCCCGAGTTGAATCGGACATCTCAAAAATTGAAACTTGTGTAAGTACCCCGGATGTTGTCTAAACAAAACACACTCAAATAATCTCAATTACTCGAATTACATAACATCTTTACTATAGTAGGTGGGATGAACTTTACAGAAAGTTTGTGTACTTAAGTGGTAAAGATTTACCTTTCAAAATAAAAATTTAATTCATTTCGAAGTGTTTTTTTCTTCAAATGTCGAACTTGTGAATTTTCTGTCAGTGAAAACGTCGGCTAAATCGCATATTCGGTGACAACCTTCGACTATTCCTGTAATGAACTTGATATTGACTCACGTGAATACTTATTCACATAACCGCATTATTTGAAGCATATTATCTCCGGGATTTGGTGGTAATATTCAAAAAAATGTTTACACGATCGTCTAACGAAGATTCCAATTCTTTATTAAGATACTTTGATGGCCAGGTCTACGAGCTCGGAGATACGATTAAATTTGTCCAAAATGGTCGTTTTATCCAGATATACAGCGAGCCATTCAAAATAGTATATTGATAGATCAGCTCAGGCCTAGATTTAACTAGCAAGTAAATGGAGTGGCAACAAAATATTTTTATGCAAAATTCATGTATCTCATCTCATAAACCCAGGTAATTACTGTTTTTTTAATTTGAGAACATTTAATTCAATGCGTTTTTTTAAAGTCAACGCATAACTTTAATTCATTAAAGATATTCTACTTTTCAAGGTGATTTTGGATGGAAATATAATTACCACCGCTACATTTCCAAGCCCTACATGACTAGGCAAGACTGCAAACACTACAATAAATCCTTCAATTATGCACACATTTAACCTCCCTTCATTCCAAGATGAAATAAGCCCTTCTTTACTTCCACCGGTGTCCTACGTACTTCATCTAGCATACTCATTTTCTTCCATCCCCTACCTCTTCTACCTTTCAGTTAGTCTCCACCATTCTATCAACCAACAAAACTCAGTGCCTTTAACGTATCTTTCTCTTTCAGATATCCCCCAAAAGCCCTCTCTCCTCCCCCATTATGCATAATACTTCTTGGTTTTCTCTTGTATCCATTTCATCTCTCCATCCTTCTCCTCAACCATATCCTAAGAGCTTCTAATTTATACCTATAATTTGCTTCAACAACTAAGTTACCAAGCCATATGATGCAATTCTTCTTATACTTCTACTACTGTGACAATCTTGGTCCATATTACGTCAACTGTTACACCTGCTCTAACCTTTACCCTCCTATTTTAACATTTAAATTAGCTTTCCACTTTCTGAAAATTCTCATATCCTTGGTTTTATGTACATTGATACCCATTTCATACCTGTCATACCAATTTTATAGTGCACTCACCAATTATTGTAACTCTGCCTGATTGGTTGTGTATAGCTTGAACACATATAAATGTAAATGATTTTATTAATTCCCCACCCTCTTTAATTGCTATCTCCAGCTATTCCCATGCCCCTTTTACCAATTCCCCTACATCTGGAACAGCACCGGTGATAATGGGGAACCCTGCCTTACACCTCTTCCTAACACTGCCCATCTTACTCTCCATCCTCAACATTCATCTGAAAATTCTGAGACATACTGGTTGTAGATAAGTTGCCTATCCCTTCAGTGTACTCATCTTCTGTAATATATTCACTATCCTTTCCATCCAATTCACTACATAAATTGTCTTCAAAATCCTGAACCCAATCTGATCATTCCCTAAATAATCATTTTTTCTTCTCTCTATCCTTTTATCAATTATCCTAAGTACCAGCTTAGCTGCATGTGAAATCAAGCTCGTATTGAGGACAATATCATGGGAGTAAATATCTACCAAGAGAACAATTCATGAAGAATAATTTAACTGCACTAAAAACCAAATATTAGTTTAAGCTGAAACCCTAAAATAAACCTGTTGAAACAAAATATAATTCTGAGAAAAGTAATATTTTCATGGGTGGTGGCAGGAGTAGGGGAAGGGCCAGGGAAGGAAATCAAAGCCCCAAATTTTTCAGTGTTTCCAAAAAATTCAGGTACAATACTATCCCTACGACAAGTATTGAGGAGAAAGGAAAGGGAATAACCAAAAAAGAGGCATTTATTTTTCACATCTTGTAAACAGAGTTTAAACTCTGGTACTCATGAGTGTTTTATACACAAGAGTCCTTCCGGTAAAAATGTCTTAATATAAATTTCAAATTTATTCACTCTGAAAATGTAATACATTTCAGTATCTACAATGTATGCATACGTTGGTGGTCTGAAAAGTTTCTGACACAGAAAATTTCAGAAAAAAATGTCTTGCATCTTTGTTAGGTTGGAAACTATTCAGACCACCTTTGTATATAGAGACAAAGAATCAACATCATTTATTCAAGAATATTCTCCAGCTTGATGTGCAATCTAAATCTCCAGTTCCACAACATAACCCCATTATTTTTCTACAGAATACTTGAGTGTTTTTGAATAGTTTTTTGTACACATTACATGTAAAAACTTAATACTATATGTTTATAATACCAATTCAAGTACAATCATTATCACTAATTAATAGAAGAATTTAATAAATCAAACAACTATTTATTTAAGAATACTAAAATATGGACACTCAACTTTCCCCAAATATCTTCCAGGAAACATGTACACATAGCATTAGTTTTCTCTTAGTCTTTAAATGACTCGATTTTTCAAGATTGTACTCACAATCATACTCAAAAAAAAGTTATGTGGAAAGATGACCAAGTCTAAAATCAGAGGAGGTGAGCATTAATTTCAAAAACATTGATGGGGTAGTGCACAATGATCACTAACTAGAATGTCATCAAAGTTATTTCAGTAGGTGTATTAATTCAATATCATTCTACATAAGTGAGAAGTTATTTAAGGTCAATGGAAACCTATGAGGAAGGTGGGAACACACTAAGCAGCTACATAGTATTTCAATTGATTATTGTATCTATCAATACCATTGATAAAATATGGTGCTGGCCTTACAGCAAAGGGCTGACTGGCAACAACATTCTGCCCTACCTGAATCCCTGGATAATTGGGGGGAGGTTGATTTTGGTAAGGTTGATGATTATGAGAGTGAGGGATTAGGTACATAGGGATTTGAAATACATAAGGAAATAGAGATCTACGCTGAAACTTATTGTTGACATAAGATGGTGAATACTGAGTATACATTGGAACCATTTCATTGCTACTACTTTGCTGATACTGCCCATTACCATGTTGTTGATAGTTACTACTAAGCGGCAGCTGAAAATCACCAAACTGCTTAGACATTTCATCAGCCACTTCATACTGATCCGACATTGGCACCACCTGATAGTTACCACTTTGCTGCATCTGATTTTTCTGATTTTGCTGTTGAAACTGATCCATCACTTGATACCGAGGTGATGCAGGCACTATCTGATTGTTTCCACTTTCTTGATGATGATTCAAGAAGTGATCTTGGCCAGTTGCTCCATTAATTTCATCTTCAAATACCTTAGGATTATTTTCATTCCAGTTGTCAGCATGAGATTGTGTATATAAGGGTGTTATCGGCAAGATTTGGGCACCACTCTTAGACTGGCCTTGATGTCCCGACCCAGATTTGGTGTACCCCTCAGCATGCTGCATATTTTCCTTCCCATCCTTGGCAGCATGAGTTTTGTTCACCTCAACTTTAAATGGGACCTTACCACTCCCTTTGCTTCTCCCTGGAGTCCCTAAAGATTCCAAAAAATAATTTCCATTGCCATTCAGAATGTCACTGATATTTGGAATTTCTGTGTTAAATACACATTAATTACCCTTGGATCACAGTATGAAGCACTGTGCAGATGGTTTTTGTAGATGCCATGCAATTTTGTCACAAGTGAAAGTTTTGGATTATATCTTGGATATGTTCACTAATGTTCTGGTCTTTGATGTTTGTTGAAGTAAACACACTTGCTTAGTTTAAAAAATTTCAGGCTAAGAGAGCTCTGGGGAGTAAGGAAGTGGGCTGGGTAAAAAGTTGGTGCACACTATTTGGTCAAGGTAAAAAGTTTGGTGTACACTATTTCAATGAGTTTCTAATCATTCTTAATAGTGTGAATTATATGTCGCACTTGAAAACACACATGTGAAGATGCAGCTTGAGGAAGTTTCCAAGAACATATTGTGCATATTGATCTTCTGTCATATCTTTAATGATTGTTTCCTGCACTAGCATATTTTTGGTATCATAAAAATCATGACCAAGTTATTTGGCTTTATTGTTATTATGTCTGGTTTCAATTGAAGTGGCTGGTGCAGAAATATTTGAATCAGATGGTTCATCAATATGCCATCTCACAATATGCATGCTAATCTCTGTCTTTTCATGACTATGAATAGCATGTACCTTATCATTCAAAAGATCATAATACCATAGTCATTTGTGGATTCGGCACATCTTTACCACATGAATGATCAACATGGTATGAAGACTGGTGGTAGTAATCATGAGCACCACAAATACTCCTAAAATAATGAACACTTATTGAACAGGGTGATAACCAATGTTAATTGTGATATTGCCCCAGATGTGGTACAGTTTGGAAGTATATCGCTGGCTCAGCAAATGCTTCAATGGTCTGGGGTTTAAACTTTTCAATAAAATAGTACTCACTGGGATAAGTACTTTCATCAGCTGTTTTGCTTTCTTAAGATTCTTCGGCTTTCTCCTAGCCATGGGTGGTTGCATCACTTCCAGTATTCTTATTGTTTTTCTCTTGTTTTCTCTGTTTCTTTCTTCCTTTTTTTGATTTCTTCTTTTTGCCTCCATCGTGAGATGGGGTGTTTCCAGAGTAGTCTTTATCTTCAGTGTGCTTATGCTGCACATGGCTATCATGTTTCTTGACATCTTTCTTGGATTTCTTGTTGTGCGCTACCTCAGATGTACTTTTTACTGGCTTTTTTTCCTTTTCTTCCGAGTGCTTCTTTGCGTGGCTTCCATGTTTATCACTGCTCTTACCAGAATGTTTCCCATGTTTCTTATCTTCACCATGAGATTTTTCAGTTTTCGAAACATCTCCTTTAGAATGGTCCACACTATTTCTTCCTTCATGGCTACCATGTCTTTCATTATGCTCCTCAGATATTTTCTTATGTTTGCCATGGGTCTCATGCTTGTGCAATTCTTTCTCCTTTTTAGACTTCCTGTTAACGCTATGATTTTTTTGACTGTCTTTGTGTGAATTTTTTTTATGTTTCTCTTTGCCTGAATGATTTTTTCTGACTTGATTTTTTTCTTTCAAGTTTTTCTTTCCAATGTTGTCATGATATGAGACTTCACCTGATCCCTTGTGTTTCTTCTGTTTCTCAACATCATTATGACTATCATGTGTCTTTCCATGTTTCCCTGATTTCCTGTTCTTCGTCCTATGTTTTTCAACAGATGTGTGTTTTTTTGACTCCCTTGATTTGTCCAAGGGAGGTTTCTCGTGGTAGTAATCCTTCTCTGATTTACTCTCATGTTTTTCATATACTCCATTTAATTTAGCTTTTTCTGAACCTTTTCTTTCTTTGACCTTGTAGCATTCACAATATTCATGACTTACATATTCTTTGATAGGTTTCTCTGATTTCTGACTCTTCGAAGCATACTTTGTCTGATGAGTGTGCTTGCCTGTTTTTTCCTTGTGAAAATGATAATTTTGGAGATATTTTTCTCCCTCCCCTTTTTCTTTCCCCTTTCCTTCTTCTTCATGTGATCTGTCCTTTTTGGAATACTTGTTGTCTCGGGGAGCATTATAATATTCCCCAGAGCCGTCATGATACTTCCCCTCTTTGGTAGACTGTTGGTATTTAAACCATCCTGACCAAAATTTCTCAGGTGACCACTCTTTGAACTCTGTCTCCTTCTTTGGGATATAACTGTTTTCTTCATGACTCTCACGCATCCTACTGCTTTCCTTGTATGCTTCCACCCTTTTTTTATCCAGTCCATTGTCTTCAAACTCTTCAGAGTGGGCTTCAATCTTGGAAGTCTTTCTTTCACCTTTTTTATCATGCTCTATTGTATATCCTTTTGATGTTTCACCCTGATAGTCAACCTCTTCATATAAGGAAGCCTTGCCTGGCATCATGAACTCTTCATTTTCATAATAATTGTAATGGCCAAGATGCCATCCCAGTACTTGCTTTTCCTTCTCACTTAAGCCTAATTCATGTGGATCATACTTCCTAAAATGCTTTTGATTTTTGGAGCCTCTTGATTGTCCATCATTTCCATTGTACTTGCTATACTTTTCTGCATTCCTAAACTTTGCTTCATGTTCTTCCTCTGATTGAGTTTTCTTCAATTTCTTCCCCTTTTCCTTATCCAATGACTCATGTTTTTCCTCAGAATAACTTCTTCCAGAACTATTCTCTTTGTGAGAGGAGTGAGGTTCATAATGATCACGTTTTTTATCAACCTCCAGTAATTTCTCTTTTTTGAGCACTTTATACAATCCATCTTGACCTGGGTGCTTAGTTTTCACACTGCTATAAAATGTTTCATGCTTCTCATAATCCTCTACACTTTCATGTAATTTTTCTTTTTCAGTTGAAATCTTATTAACATGGCTGTCCCCTTCATTGCTTTTATGAACATGTTCTCTCAGGTAAACCCTGTAGTTTCCAGGTTCTATGTGCCAATATTTCCCTTGAAACTCATTGGTCTGCTTATCATCTTTTTGGTAATCAGGATGAAAACTATGTTCTTTATTGTCAGAGGAATCATCCTCACTAGTAAGGGTAAGTTCTTCAGATTCTTCAGAAAAATATCTGTCATCTACCTTTCTTTTCTTAATGTTTCTTCTAACCAAATTTTCCTCAGTTTTTCTAAAATGCCACTCATCTGATCCATTGTAATCTCCTTCTCCGTGCCCTCCCCATTCCTTATTGCTTACTAACCAAAAGGGATCATGAAGGTCTCTTCTGAGGCTGTGGTTCTCTTTTTCATTACTACTTGGTTTCACCTTGATTTCAAATCCCATGGCATCATCTATATGGTAATGCTCCCCATTAATCTTCCAACCTGATGTTTCACTGGTGATTTGATGCTTGGTATTTGATGCATGATTGGTATTTTTTTTACTCAAGTGAGCACTGCTCTCACTTTTCATCTCGCTTCCTTTGATGCCTTCCGAACTACTATCATCAAAGCTTGCACCCCTGTAATGATATACAGACCCTTGTTTATTGTGTGCTGTACTCCTTAGGTTTTTCTCCTGAGATGTTTTGGTGCTTTGGCTGGAAGGAACCTCCTTCCCATTAGTAAAAGTGTCTTTGTTTGGTGTATCTTCAACCTTTGATGATGTTGTGATGCCTGACTGTATTTCATGTACACCCTCATGGTAACCTGTTTCATTGGAGTTAGGTGTAGTTTTAGTTTACAAAGTTTGACATAGTTCAAGTGTACTTAATATGTGTAAATACAACAATGTGTGCTCAGCATTTAATCATACTCACCACTTCTTCCATTTGGAGTTTCACTGCTACCAGGGGAACTTTCAATTGTTTTGACAGAAACAATACTTTTAGCAGCTTCAGTTTCTACCTCACTATTCTGCTTGCTGTTGAAAACTGCTTTGGTCGGAGAGATGAGAGTTCTTTTTCTATGCAATAGCTCAGACAGGAGGTCACAGTCCACAAGGCTTTTGATTGGTAATGGATTGATTATAGGTTTATTTCCTTTCTGGTAATTATCTGCAAGAGAAAGAATATATATTTCAAGAGATGAAAAAGGTTTTTTAATGCCATAAAAATGGATTTATGTTGGTCAAAAATATCCTTGATATTCCCTTAGCCCATTATAATACGAAAGAATAACGAAAACAATATGTCAGGCATTAATTTTTGTTCTAATTGACAAAGAATTAAATTCAAGTAATTGTGTTCATCTTTTTGGCAAAATTTAATGAACTAATATGAATAAATAGTACAAATGAAATTTCAGAAAATGATGACACAGAAACCACAGTAATACTATTTTTTTATGTGAGTGCAGTTTAAGCTATTAATTTCCTAGCACATCATTGAACACTAGATCTTCAGGTTCCTGACTGGATAGAAATTGTGGGCTCCATGTTCAAATCTAAGGAAAATCATTTGCTTCAATGAACCTCTTACATTTATAAATCAAGATCTTATGCATACATGAACTGAGAAGAGGAATGGTGACTAAGATTTCAAAAAAGGAGTACATGGAACACATGAATTATACATGAAATAAAAACAATTAGTCTTATTCTAAACACTAACGTTTCACCATTACTTAACAAAGAGCTTGCTAATCTCACATTCCAACTCCTCCATGGATTTATTAAGAAGAAAAGAGTGAAAAGAAAAAAATGTGAACATGGAGAGAAGGAACATGTTCAAGCTTCATTTAGGTTCCATATTCATCCATCACTTCCTTTTCACTTGGACTTAGCATAAGATTTAAAAGACTGATGATCTTGAGGGGAAAATACATAATCAAAAATTACCTTCAACCATTATTGAAACAATTTGCTAATTAGTAAGAGTGTGATAGTCCAAAATTATTTAAACAATATGGACAATAAAATGGATGACTTTACCATGAAATCATCACTCATCCTCTTTTAGATTAGCCACTCTTCTATCCACTAAAAGTATATCATTAATTAAAGCTAGCAAAGAATGGATGTAAACAAATATTAATTACTGCTTCAAATTGGGCGGCAATATCTTTAGCCTCAAGTCTAGAAATTATTGCCATTTAGGTATTTTTGTAATAATTTGGTTAACAAACTAAAAAATGTCACCTTCGGAATTGAAAAGGACAACATTTAAACAAGAATGTTATTGTATCCATTCAGGTGACTTCTCTGTTACATTAAAACCTAACCTCATAAACTAAGCCTAAACCTTTCCTAAACCACTTGCCTCTCTTGGCCAGTAATTGCCATAATGGATACAATCCATTCCATTAATTGAAATAGCTGCCAGAAATCCAAAATGACGGAAAGATTTTGAAAACTAATAGCATTTATTTCACCTTGAGGGCAATTTTTCCGAAAAATTATGAAAACTGTTGCCTAATTTACTAATGGAAATCTTTTCCTAGCCCCTTACATTCAAAAATATCTGCTGGAATAATTAAGATAAACTCTATCAACATAAATGAGCCGCAAAAAATTATGGCATATTTTCGTTCATTATTCTAGATAAAATAATGAGCAAAAATTTGACAAGCACACATCAAGAAACATATTGGGTGTTTCAAAAACTGTGGTGCATATAGCCTTTTTGCAAAAAATTGACAATTAAGTCCACTATAGAAAATGTGAAACAATGTTTACATGTGCACTATCAAAAGCTTCAAACATTGATGCTTTGAAACTAATTCTCCCTGTCTACCAAAACATGAAAGCAAAGATATATAAACACATGAAAGATTATCAGATAGGAATAAAACTGCACTGTTCAGAACAAATACTAGGAATTCTGATGAAGAATATCAATAGAGAAAAATTTGTTGAATTTCAATGCAATCAAATATCACACTTTGTGATAAACAATTGTTCAAGATCTAGTTTTCCAGCAGGGTCAAAGCAATCTCTTCCTACCATCACACCATTAAAAAATTCATTTCTTTGAAATTTTCAAACCTACCTATCTCTATCATGATTTATGGGATTCACTTTTTCCATCACCTGAACATTCTCCCTGAGCCCCTTGCCCTATTAAGTAAGTCTACTACTACTAATCCTACTTACCCCTCTCTATATACATTCCTTATCTCTAATGCTCTACCCTCTAAACTACCAAGTCCCTTTTCTACATGTATAACCAATGAAAACATTCCTCTTCCAAAGATAAAGGAGTTTTAAAACGTTAAAAATAGTTATCTGGCACTATGCACAGTGTATCAGAAAAGAGCATGACCTTCCTCAGTAGGAAGTAAAGAGAAATTTCCTCCCTACTGAGAAAGCAGATCTCTCTCAGTCTACAAAACCAAACTCACAAAAAGATGATAGGGTTTCTCTTGCATTACCTGCGCAAAGTCCACAGTGCTGATATTCAATGTCTATGATTCCTCCTCGATCATGTTATATCAACTATTGTGTCAAATAGCAAGTTTATACAAAAATATCTCCTTAATTATTAAATTTTGGGCATTGATGACCTGCTAATTTTTTATTCATCATTAAATACATTACCAAATCCTGCAATAAAATATGTGCCATTCATTAAAAAGTTTTGGCTGACTCCTTGATTCCTAGTTGATCAACCTATAAAAACATCATGGTACGACATAAATTTCCCTTCAAAACTCTACCAACATCGTCTGCAGCATTTTTCCATATTATTATTATTAAAATTTACATGTGCAAATAGACAAATGTCAGGTGGCACACAAGTCCCAAGTGTTACAATAAACTTGCCTTGGAAAAATAACATGGTTTCTGAAATACAATCAACATCACAAAAGATAATAAATAAAATAAGTCTGAAAAAAGAAAAAAAAATACACTTTAAGGAAATTTCCAAACACCAATCTGTAGTACATAAAAAAAAAATATATATATATATATATCTCTTGGCTTTAAATTATTAATAAATTCCATTTCAAATTCCTACCCTGTACAAGTGCAAATACATATATAGTTTTTAATGTATACCATAGACACAACTACAATGACCTAAAAACAAATTAGAATTAAAATAAGTTTTGTAAAGATTATTACAAAAAACTTTCAATTTACAAATGTTCAACATTGGAGTATTAAACCAAGTGCAGAGAAAGAGAAAATCTTAGATATTCATAGCCAACATTTTTATTGTACATACCTAATACAAATAAATGCTTGAACATGGAGGATATTTCAAAGTCACCCAGCAGAAGCAAAATCTCATTAAGGAACAATGTTATAAACAACCTGTACAATTTTTTCAGCAGTAAAATGAGCATCATGTTATTATTTGCTCATATATTTTAGCAAAATATTTAGTATGATACATAATTTAATGTTGCACATAATAATCAAGGGGGCATGAAAAAGTATTCATTTATTCCTTTAGCCCTTGATTCATGTCTCAATCAGTAGCAATTGGTGAAAAAATATGCATTTAAATTCAGCAATAACTTAGGCAGACCCCTACAGTCAAAAGATTTGACAATCTTTTAAAAAATCCATTTTAAGGATTACTGGTGAATACCATCAAGATGGCAAACAATATGTAACCATTGTATAAAACTTATTAGGATGGCATAAATAATTTATAAACTTACATAATTGACCGTTACAAATATTTTCTGGCAGCTGAACTGAGGATTCTACGACGTTCGGCTGTGCTTCAAGGTCATCTGGCCTCTCATCTTCATTTGAAAAGGCAATGGCTGCTCCAATAAGAATAGCTGTGGAGTTTGGCACAAATGCATGTGTGTAAAAATAAGGCATAATGTAGGCAAGTAGTATCAAAGAGTGTGACAACAAAGAAAATATATGATTTTAATTAAATATTTCCACTTTTTGGTCCACCATATAGAAGAACTTACCCTTGAAAAAAAAAACAAAATATTTAACAGTTGCATACTCTGATACTCCTGTTTACTATTCACCATATGATTTCCCTTTTTATGTGAATTTTGAACACTACAAGTAATAAAAAGAGACGTTTCAGGCGTGATATGATGGAATATCATGATTAATTAAAATTGGCAATTTTCCACAAAATAAAATATTTTACCAGAAGATGATGTAGTTACATCAAAACCGGTCGCATTAAAAAAATTTATTTTGTGGAAAATTGCCAATTTTAATTAATTAACTACAAGTAATATTCAATGCTTAGATTTTTTAAAATTATAAAAATGTTCCATTCTTAAGAGAAACTATGAAGACAATTATTTGTAATTTTTTCAATGCAGGTAACAAATGTATTTCACACACTAAATTATTTTATTTTGAAAATGCAACTGCAAACAATATTGAAGGCGTATTTTTGAATGCCAACATGTCATTTGAAAAACCTCTCCACAAGTACATTAAAATTCAAGGGAAGTCATTAGGCATAGCAAGTCAAGGGAACAGTCAAGATTCTCCGAAAATAATCAGATTCATTCATAATAACCATCAAACTAGGGTAGCATTCCATTATTTGTAAATGAATCAAGTTGAAAATTTCATTTCTTGATAGTTCTTAACTTTTTAATTACCATGTCAGTTAATTCATTATAACAATGCATTTATTTTGCATTGAAGAAACTTAACATAAAAATTGAAACATAAGTTGATTCATCACATGGATAGGACCCCCATTAAAAAATAACCTTTGGTTGGTCTCATATGCAAGACAAAAGAACAAGAAAACTTCAATATGGCAAATCTACTGTATTTATAGAAATATAATGGATCCTCAGCATATATTAAATTTTAGATAAATAGATTCATATTTTCTTTAAGGAACAGAAAATCTCTCTGTAATGCAGAATGACATTGTTCAAAAATTCTATTTAGTCTGGAGCAGAAATGAAAAAGAACTTGAAAAGCCATTTATGTACCGTTATAGAAAATTATATCGCAGTGATACTAATATCTGGTCTTCAAAAATACAAGACCTGCCCCAAATGCACATGTGTTACAACACTGATCAAGGTGAACACACTTTAATCCTCGAAGATGAACATAGGTTTTCCAGAAATATATGAGTTGGGTTACTGACCTGTCAAGATATTTTTCTAAGTTTTTCTAAATACTTTTCTTAAGTACATAAGGGGTGCTCTTAGTGATCAATTAATGACACATTTTATTTTATAATTTTACTGCATATCTTTATAGCTTTATATTGTCCACTAAAATTTTTAAAAATAAGTTAATATGCAGGATATCCAATATTTATCAAAAGTTTTAGGATAAATTTACTGGCAGCTTTGAAGCCACCATTCAACTCTTCTAGTTCTATTGTGGCATGCTATTGATTATGGTGATTTTCAGTAAAACTGGCAGTAAAATATCATTTTTAAATCATTACCTTGCAGGATATAGAGTGCTAACAAATAAAAGGTAGATTTTGCATGGGATTTGGCATTGTTGGTTTTTAACTTAGATTTTAACCTCATGAGTAATGTGTACTTTAATGTGCCCACAGAATTCCCAAATTCAAGGTTTAAAAATATCACAGTCTTCTAATTATGGAGAAAATTAAACTTAATGAGTTTTTGTAATCAAATCCACTGCTCTTAAATTAAAGGTCTCAAAATTATCACGGCTCCATAGAATCTAAATACCCTTTCAGTTCCCCAAAAACATTTCAGTTTTCTAGCTTGTATGTTCAGGGATGTGAATCAAAATTTTCATCGCTGAACTTAATAATGAAACATGATCAACATATGAAGCAACCATATTTTCACATCTATTAGGTAATATGCATCTATTAATTGTGTATAGAACTATCTAAATTGAAAACCTTCAGGTTCAACAGGTGGGAAGAAAATTGGAGTTCTTGTAGCAAATGTCAACTACTGGAAAATTTGTAATCATTATAAATGGAAGAATCATCTACAAGCCCTCTAAATGTTAATGATTTAAATACATATATTTATGGAATGTTTTCAATGATCCACATCTGGGAGAACTCACCCAACATAATTGAGCAATTTTAATATTTTTACCTTGTCAAATAATTTTATTGAATAGGAATGGTATCACCATTAATGCAAGCAATAACTTTCTAAAAATTGACTTTAATAAAAAACTTTATTAAAATTAATAGGGTTTAGGCCCTTGGGTAAAGTTAATTCAAACTATGTGAAAAATCACTAAAACCTGTAAAACTGCCCAGATATTTTACACGAGAAATTTTTTCAGAAGTGGAACCAAAATGAAACACCAAAACCATAACGTTACAATGAGGCTACTCCAGACTCATTCAGGGAGTCTACTATTAGGCATTTGGCTTTTCACTTTATTTCTTTAATGCTGCCCAACTATTAACCTTTTAATTGCTATTTTTTGAACCATACTAATTACCTGACATAGGTAAATTTATGGTGAAAGCTCTCAAAATATAGTAGTTGTCATCTTTTCTTTTCATTAAAGATAATATCTGTAACAAATCAGAAATATCCTTGAATGAAAATATTCAATGGCAATGCTGCAGCAGACCCAATTTATTTATTTTTTTACCATCAAAAAGCTACAAAACACCATTCAACAAAATAATTCAAAAAGTGACACTAAGAAAAATCCTCAAGTAACCAGCAAAAACGATGTGGAAATATGATTTTCATCAAATGAAAGGCCAATAGATAAAAAATCATCAGAGGCATCTACCAAATTATTAAGGCTACACAAAAATTTCCTTCATGTTAATAAAATTAATCAATATCAGCAAAGTAGTAGCTAGCAGACAAATCAATACCAGCTTTGTGTACATATGCAGTGTACTACTGCACGCACTATAGTCGGGAGAAAATGCTGAAACAGCTAGCATAGAGGAAAAACACAAATAAATGAAAGTTTTACAACGCTCAGCTAAACAAGTATGAATAGTTAAAAAATAAATAAAACAGTTTCTGGCGTAACTTGGTGGAAAATCTTCATATTGACGTTTTTTTTTTAAATTAAACCACTTTGCTTTTCCACATAAAATTTTTAATTCTCACGAGGGGTTGTGAGAATAAAAAATTTTATGTGGAAAAGCAAAGCGGTTTAATTTTTAAAAAACGTCAAAACATGAATAGATTATCAGCAGTGCTTGAGCAAAATACAACCACTATTGCAAAGACATATGCTTATTAAACAAGGAATTTTTTACACTCACCCAGTACTGGAAACTGCATGTGCCAGACTCTCATCCTTCCGGACCACAAAAACACTGTCAAATCTCTGCCCCAGAACTGCCTTTTTAGAGGCTCAAAATAAATCTAATCCTGTTTATATAACCCTTATTGTGACATGCTTCTGAAGATATAAATATTACTAATTCACTTCCTACATTTCTTCTTGACATTTAAGAATGAAAGAATGTCAGGCAGTAGAGGCAAATAATCACTTTTCAAAGCAGCCATAACAACTGTTGGTAAATTATGACCATAGACCAGGTCTTCTTGGACTAGGAGTAAAATGAATGAAAGAAGAGGAAGTTAAGAAACACACAGAGTAGTGAACTTGGGTAACTCTCAAGTCACTTTTGCATCGACAGCAATTATGGTGTTCCCAGTGGAGTGTATGTCAGGAAGAATTGCTGCTGTGTCAGGTCAAACTTCACTGCCTTGGTCGGGAGCACTTCCTGCAGTGTGCTTTGGCATGGCATTCCATTGGGTTTGTTTAGCATATTTTTTGATGACTCCTGATAACAGACTATTAAAAATATAGTTACAAATCACAAACTATTACAAACAGACTTCTTACCACTCAAAACAAACAAGTTCAAATCTTTCCCTAACAGAAAGTAGGCATAAACAGGGAGGAAAAAAACTGCAATAAACGACAAACAGTTCATCTAAAAAGTCTCATGTTTTATAAAAAAAAGGAACAAAGAAGTACCAGTTATTTTACTACTCACTAAAAAATTAGGTCATTTTTTGCTCTAGTTTCCAACTGTTAATATGGATATAATTTAAACTGCTAATGAACAATAATTCTTCCCCTTGAACTCAAACGTTAATATTATAAGGCAGAGGAATGGGTAAATGCAATCCATGAAAGATATTTTCCAAACATATTCAGAATATTTAGGTATCATCAATGATACTTGAAAGCTTATTTCATGGGAAAAGTCAAGTCTGGATACAAGATGAATAATTTCCTACCCAGTCAAGTGAATTTCATATGCCTTTGTGGGTTTAGCATTAGGTGACCTCTACTCTCAACAATGAAATCATACATCAGATCAATTACTGTGGTCCAATAATGACTTATTTCTCAGAATTCTTATCTACAAAACAACCAGCTTCCATCTTTTACAGCAGACAAATTTTCCTGCTTGGAAATGACAATTGCTTCTCCATTTTTCAGCTGAAGGAATGGCAAAACAAAGATGAGAACTCAATAATGACTTCTGAGAGAGGTAAAGTGAATGTTTTATTTATCATATTTGTGTCCTTTTAAATTACTGGGCAAATTGACGTACAGAGTGAGCTCAGTGATGAGACTGAAATATTTCCATAATAGTAGATTGTTATGGAGAGCTTTACAATGCACAAAGTACTCAAGGAAAATGAATTGAGTGGTGGTTACATTCTGAACAAATTAAAACATGCTTCCAAGTAATGTTTTCTATTTTCTCCAAAAAGCATAGATTCAAAATTAGAGTGCATAAATGGTAACCGTTGTTTATTTCCAAAATATGTAAACAGGTACACATTTGCTTCAAATTATTAAGGTAAATCCTGTAATTCCTCAAATTACGGCTGATTTCATTAAAACTGTCTTCCAAATGTTACCTCAAATAAAGTCTCCAAATGACAAAAAATGTCACAAAAAATCTTTCTCACTTTAAATTTGACTTTAGCAGGTTTGAATACTAAAATATTTTTAATATTATAGCAAATAGTAACAGATAAGTAACTAATTTAGTCAGAAGTTACCATGAAGTATGCATATCAAAACATCGACATGCTAATATGTATTATTTGGATAACATTTAAATTAAATCCTCAAAGACTTTAATAATGTAAAATAACACAAAATTGACAGGTTAATGAATTTCATAAGAAACTTGTCACTGAGAAATAATAAATTCAATGTCATATTTTATCAGTACTCAAAACAGATTCTTAGCCTTCTTCCAGCATTTGAATTTCCATCACTGGCTAGGAAATAACTTTAAATTTTAATTCAACTTGGTACTTGTCAAGTAAAAATTAGGGAATAACAATCTACCAATTTATTCAATTGCAAGAAGAATTGAAGGGAAACACCTTGGGAGCGACTGAAAACAATATGGCTCATAAGTAGGAATTTTACTTTCGAGGACATTTTTCATTAATGATACATATAAATTTCATACTTTTATGAATTACTTTTAATTCAGAAATTTTAGAGAGGACAATGGTCTAAAACAAGTAATAATAATTGATTTGCCAGGCATTTAGAAAAGTACACCGTGAAGGTAATTTTTTTGCTTTAAAAAGTTTATTTTGGTCAAGAGATTGAATAAAAATGGAATTATATGACCTGAGAGGTAAATTTTTCAATTTTTAATTGCTATCCCATTAAAAATTTTTTTACATTGAAAATGGCCAATTTCTATATTTAGCCATTTTAGAGTCAAATTTTCTGAAAGAATAAATATATGATGTTTTAACTTTACAGGTAAGGAGCACAATTTCAGTGCTACTAATTCAGTACAATAAGCCATAAGAAATTGCCCTTAGAAAAACTAAATTTATTTTGAAAACACAATGCGTTCAGCTAAAGTTCAGGGAGCTGCCATTTTAAAATATTAGAAAGATTTTATCTTTCATGACTTTATAAACACCATTTACATATTTTTTAGGAAGATCATAACTATGGTTGTCTGATTGGAGCTAACATTTGAGTGACCCTGAAAAAAATATATTCACCTAGATATAATCAATTACTATTTTTGGTCATCTACTGGTTAGGGTAGGTTTTCAATGGAACTATGTTACATCATAGTACAATAATAATTCTGTTGCCTCTCCCACAGAACACAACCTGATGTCCAACACAATAAACCCCTCCATTTCTGCATGCTTCTTTTATAAGGTCCAACATGTCCATTCTTTGCCTTCCTCGATTGCCTAGTATTCTCCCCTCTATCACAATCTTCACCATACCATTGTTAATAAAAATGATCAGCATCCATCTTTCCTGGCTCCCTTGGGATTTTTCCCAAGAAACCCCTCTCATCCCTCACCATGTCCACAACTTCCTCATTTGTTTTCCTTTCTGTGCAGCACACCTTTTCCATCCTTCTCTACACCCATATTTCAAAAGCCTCCAACCTCACCCTGTCATCTTGCGTTAATGCCCATATTTCTGCACCATAAAAAATCACATTTCATTTCAAAGTTTTGGCGAGACTTTTCTTAACATCCCTGTCATTAATTCCCTCCTACATGTGAAAGCTTCTTTGCCTAATGCCATACTTCTTCTTATGTCCCTTCTACTTTCAGATTTCAGTCAAAAACACTTCCAAGATAGGTACACTGCTCTTGATATAGACTAAAATTAATTTCGTCTCCATAAATATTTGGGTTTGAGGCATATGGACATGGAGAATTATGAATTCAGTATTTTGTGTATCTTATTGGTAACAGTATTATTGGATGCAGTTGGTGATATCAACCACTGGCTGCAAACAAGTATTTCATATATGGTATCCAAGCCTTATATAAGTGAAGTTTGTGCATCCAGGTTGAGCTCTGTTCCCTTTGCTATATCACTTTTAGTTTCCTGAAGAGAGTATACAGAAAAACATACAACATATGTTTAGCAGAGAATTTTCAGAGGTATCTACCAGGTTTTAAGTGGGGCTCCAAGGTCATCAAACAACTGTTCAATGAGGAATTACACCACTGTAATGCTGATAACTCAGGCAAAATAATCATCTGCTCCAGTAAATTTTTTGCACTCAAGGTCTCCCGACTGCAAATATGTTCCCGTAAAACCTCCCTTTGAAAGCATATAAGAATCCATCTTTATTTCCAGCTTTAATGTTCAGCACGCATTATTATATCACATATATCTTCATCTTAAACTGCATTCTGGGACGTTTATTATGGCAAATTTGGCAATAATACTGTGAGAAAACATTTATAAGAAACCTACATTTCTTTATTTTAAAAATACTTAAAGCAATCAATTATATTAACAGCAAATTGTGCAATAAAGGATGAAAATAGTAAAAAAGTTAAATTTAACTGAACAAATCTATATACTAAGACTTTTAACTAGTCAACAAGCTATTGTTTCACAGATAGTGGTGCCTTTCAAAACTAGTCAAACAGTAAAACATTATACCTTCAAGAATATTAAATTCATAGTTCAATTTGATTAAATTCATAATTCAATTTTTAATTATGAATTATAGGCAGTGATCTATTCCCAGAAAAACTGAACTTTTACTTATTTCTATGATATGTTATCTATATTACAGGTGGAGACAAAAAACAATTTAATTTTACAAAATAATGGGAACATTTTTAAATGCATGATATAAAAACAGGATAAATTCACAGAATACATCCTTTTTGCTGCTGAACATAAATGGCAATTTCACAAATCTGCTTCCACTGATTCTGTATTATTTCTGTTAAAAATAATTGCTTATAAAACATGGTACAAAAATGTCATTCTCCATTTCATTCATAAATTAGGATTTAAATGGCCACGGTGGTAACACAATATGTCTAAAAAACAAACTGTAAAATATATACAACATCATGATGACACACAATTAATCTTTGACTTAATGCTTAAAACACACAGTAACTAATAACTTCACTAAAAACCTGTTGGAAAACGAATAAAGCTTAAAAAATATCACATTGTCCTTTGATTCACATTCTGAAAGACAGTCAAGTTCAAAATATACTTCAGACATGATGAACAGAAATTGCTACCAATCAAACTCCTCTCACATTGAACACCACAATTTACAACAATATCTTGACAGTCAGTGTAAGCACTTTAATTGATGTGCATCACATGTGCCAGTGCTAGCTTCTGTGAAAAGTCAATGCATTAACATTCCTTTCAAGGAATGTAGCTGCTCAAATCAAGTAAGCATTGTAAAATAATAATCAAAAGAAGATGACATCCACCTAGCCAATTAGTAAGTAAAAACTTCACAACATACCAGCTACAGTTTTTATCTTCAAATGCCCTCCAAAGACACCAATCCAATTTATTGCTCAGAATTAAGGAATCTGAACCTGTGCCAACTATTATAAAGTACAATCCATTGTTTGAATTTTGAGCTTTCATATCATCATTCATTCTCTTTGTTTTAATGTCAGCCACACTTCATCTTCAGGCCGTGATACCATACCAAGGCAAGGTGTTGCTTCTTGGCCTTCTGCCAGTCCAAGATGGAAACGCAAGATCACATTTGACACCACTACAGCACCCTCAACATATGAAAACCTGAAAAATTTAGAGATACAGACAGTAGAAGGACGTTGTAAAACTAAAAGTGGGCTAAAACAGTATTTCACAAGAAATAATCCACAACACTATGATTTTAACTTTAACAATTACATAGTAAGAGGCTACCGTCATGATTATTCACACATGAAAATCTATTATGTAAAATTTTCCAAAATTCTGATGGAGATAGAATATAAATAAATACACACTAAGCATCAAATGAATCACAATTTCACGGATTACTAAACAGTGAACCTTTTTATGAAAACCACAAACTATATTAATCATGAGTGATTTAACAACAAAACAATCACAGGGTTCTTACAATTTATGGCAGCAGGTATCTTAATTTGTTCAGCCTCTATTTAAATTTGTTGATGGATATTCGAGTACTTAAAAATTAGCATGACTCAATTAAAATGATAATGAGTACACATACTTATTTAATCTTATTCATGACAGGCAAACAATTTAACTTTCTATGTTTATAGTTTCTAGAATTGTGTGTAAACTTTTATGGTTTGGAAAATTATAAATGTAAAAACCATCTCCTTTTACAACATTTTATTTGATATCAAACATAATAATATGTTTACTTAGACCCATGAGGAGCATATTCACTCATTTACAAACACCACTCTTCATGCAAAAAAATCAAAAACCATATTCTAAGAGTCCATGAACTAAAAGATGAGAAAACTTGATAAATTTTTAGTACATACAACTAAAATTACTCCAACATTAACTGAAATGTTAAAGTTTCAATGGAGCAAAATAAGTGTATTCTTTCTTATGTAATCATTATCAATCAAAATCTCATGAAAAATTATGATTACTTACGTCTCTCCAGGGCACTTTCTTTTCCCTGCAAAACCAAATGGGCAGAAAGAGAGTGGTGGCCTGCTTTTAACCGACTCCTCTTTGAATCGGCTTGGATCAAATCTGAGGTGATAAAATATCTCATGATGTAACAATCAATATTCAAAATAAAAATAACAATAAAAAATTAACAATTTTGGTATTTAGTATCAACTATAAACCACTAGGTTGATTTAAGTCTCACTTAACAGCATTGCCATCAGAAAAGTATCCCACATATACTACCTTGAACAAAAAGTTCCCGGAATAACCACCGTGTGGCGCTCCCATCGTTCCGATTTGAGTTCCGTTTTTTTTGTTAAATTGGTACATCTGTTGTTGATATTCCCTTTAAATCTTAGTGTCATAACTTGACATTTGCAAAAGTTACGTAGCCAAGAGTACATCTATCTCTGTGTGTGTTGGCGATTTTTTACAATTGCAGAAATGGATTTAAATTTGCAACAACGAACTTGTATTAAATTTTGCTTAAAAAACGGATTTAGTGGCGCACGGACGTTTCAAATGTTGGAAAAGTGTTTCGGCAACGATTCTCTAAAAAAAACGGTCGTTTACCAGTGGCACGAGCGGTTCAGAAGTGGTCGTGAGTCAATCGAAGATGATGAACGCAGTGGCAGACCATCGACATCGAAAGTCGGTGAAAAAATCGATAATGTAAAAGAAATGTTGGTCAATAACCGCAAATTAACCATCAGAGAAATAGCGGAGGACTTGAACATTGCCTATGGATCCGCTCAAGACATTGTGGTTAATGATTTGGGTTTCCGTCGTGTAGCAGCAAAGTTGGTGCCAAAAGACCTCAATTTCATGCAAAAAAGAGACCATGTTGACGTCGCAAAAGACATGATTTGCGAGGCTGAATCCGATCCCACACTCATCAAAAGGATCATTACTGGAGACGAGACGTGGGTTTATGAGTACGACACGCAATCCAGACATCAGGCAAGTGAATGGCGTTCACCAAATGAGCCGAGACCAAAAAAACCACGTCGTTTTCAGTCAAAAAAGAAGGCAATGCTGACGGTTTTCATGGATTATAACGGTGTAGTGCATCATGAATTTTTGCCAGAAGGCCAGACAGTAAACAAAGAGTATTATTTGGGCGTTATGAGACGTTTGCGTGAAGCAATTCGCCGAAAGAGACCAGAGACCGTCGCACAGTGCTATCATTATTCGTAATTTTTTGACGAAAAATGCAACAAATACCATCCAACAGCCACCGAATTCACCTGATTTGGCTCCCTGTGACTACTTTCTGTTCAATCCAGTTAAAAAACCATTACGGGGAACGCGTTTTAGCAGCCGAGAGGAAGTAATGGAAAAATCGCAGGAAGCACTGATGGACATACCGAAAACCGAATATAAAAAATGTTTCGAGGATTGGATCAAGCGCTGGCATAAGTGTGTTGCAGTCGATGGGGATTACTTTGAAGGGGACAATATAGATTTAGATGAATAAACTTGTATTTTTAATTTTTTGAATAAATTCCGGGAACTTTTTGATCAAGGTAGTAATTGTTCTCAGTTTGAAGTTTCATAGGATGTGTATTTCACAAGTCGGTGGATTACAAAAATACTTTAACAGAACTATAGATATCTAATTCCGGGCTGAACCAATGACAATACATCAAAATCAAACTAAAAAGGAAAATACGGTGTACTATGAATGATTTCAGTAGAATACAATAGGATAAAATAGAAGCAGGTTAAAAAGTTCCATTATATTTTACATAAGTAATGGATACATTAATTTTTCATTAAAAACTGGCCATTACATTACCCTTCTGCACAAACATACATATTTTATGACTGTTTTTTTAAGATATGAAGTGGTCTACAAAATCTCCAGTAAAATTTTAGGATGGATTCCTAATAACCATTTATTGTTTCCAAACTCAACATAGAGTGCTGAAATTTAATACAAAACTTTTAATGCAGAAACTTTATCAGTAATTTTTGGGGGATAGGGTTGTGGTAGTCCAGTGGTCAGAGCATTGGGTTAATGAATAAAGGGCCCTGATTCAATTCTTGGATATAACTCTTGGCACCTTCGGCTTCACTCAAGCTGTGTGATTTTTCAGATACCACACAGTTCAAAACCAAACCAAAGGCAGCACAGGGAAGGAACTGGGTCCCCATACCTTGATGTATGAATGTCATACACTACGTAGGGATCAGCATGAGGGGATCACTACCCTCATCTAACTAACCAACCTTCACTTTTCATTACCGTGGTGATTATTTTTGGAATTAATTTGAGCTAACTTGAAAAAATTCTGATGAAGTAAAATTTTGGAAACTATAACCTTCCATACATAGGTTGCTCTGATGGAGGAAGGAAGCATTCAACCCATACTAAATTCAATGGTTTACAAAATAATTCTTAAAAATTCAGCAGTTTCTTTCACTTCTCTGTGCTTCCTGGGTCCTGGCCTGGATAATCTAGGAACACCAATCAGGAAATGAGTGACATTCCAATGATGTCACCCCATCACATTAAAAATGCAGGCAGGATGAAATATCGTAAAAGATTTTAGTTACCTCTCTGGATTTGGCCACAATGTGTTCTCCCCCTGAAGAATCACACCTAATGCATGCACCACTGGTGTTCCACTAGGAACAATATGACCACCTATGGTTGTCTCAATCTGCTGCACTCGAGCTGCAAATGGTGCCACTGCACCACAGCGCAAAGCTTCATCAAGAACTTGGCGTGTGTACCTTAAAATCAAATGCATATTATACTTGATAAAATTAAGAAAAAAATGTTAAATTAATTATTCCGTTATCAAAACTTGTAATGCATTTTTCATCAAGATTAGATCTATTATTACAAGATTTGGTATCAGCCTCATCAAACATGTATATCTCAACTATAGCACAATAGATCTCCTCAGAAAACCTTTGTTCCTAGAATGTAGTTTTCCAGTGTACTCAATGTTGGTTTGATAAAATATCACATTTGATGGGCAGGAGAGAGAGAAACATACAAATTCAAAACACAAGCAGTAAACAAAGAATACCTTGGAGCGATTTAAATATACAAGGAACGTAGCTACGGTCGAGAATCAATGTAAACAAAATACACCTTGGAGCACTTTACAGAAAACTTCCCTTTATGTGAAATACTTAATCAAACATGTCAGATGTTTATACAGGGTGCGTTCCGAAAGAAATGTAATTATTTTTTAAAAGTAATTTATTGAACAGATTTGCACAAACACTTAAAATTCTTCAAAGTACTGTCCTTGGGACTCGACATATTTTTTCCAGCAACTCTGCCATAACCAGTACGTGCCCTGGAAGGCATCTTCGGGAACCCTTGTAAGGTCATCGTCATGGCTGATTGGATATCTTCTATGGACAAAAAACTAGTTCCTTTCAGGGTTGCCTTAATCCAAGGGAACAAAAAGAAGTCTGCTGTGGCAACGTCAGGACTATATGGGGGATGGGGCAGCGTTGGCACCTGGTGTTTGGTCAGGAACTCGCGGACTTGTAGTGCATTGTGGCAAGGTGTGTTGTCATTATGGAGTTGCCAGGTAGCAGAGATGTCTTTTCTTGTCCTGATGACTCTTTTTCGGACTCTTTCCAGTACGTCCATGTCGTTGGCAGCGTTAACTGTCTGGCCTTGAAGAACAAACTCCTTATAGACCACTCCTTTACTGTTGAAAAAGACAATGAGCATTTTTTTCACTTTTGATTTGCTCATTCTTGCCTTTTTGGGCTTGGGGGACTGATCGGTGTGCCACTCAGAGCTTTGGTGTTTTGTTTCTGGGTCATATTCAAAAACCCAAGTTTCATCACCAGTAATGACTTCGTACAAATAATCGGGTTCATTTTCAATACACTGCAAAAGTTCACTGGAGTTGGTCTTTTGGTTGTATGCAAACACTTTGAGCACAACATTGGCTCACACTTTCCTCATCGCTAAATTTTTAGTTACAACGCAAAACACAACAGCAGACAACAAGTTCAGTTCATTGGCAACCCTCTTGATACTCAATCAACGGTCAGAGTCCAACAATTGTCCAACGAGCCACATTGTTGTCGGTTTTGCTAGTTGACAGCCGCTCAAGAGCATTGTTCATCGTGAACCTTTTTCTGATCCTCCTTAAAGGCCTTTAACCACCTCGAAACTTGTGAGTACGGCTGAGAAGAGTCCCCATAAGCCTCACGAATCATTTTGTTAGTTTCCTCAAGACATTTTTTCAGTTTAGCACAAAACTTAGTAATTGCATAACGTTTCTTGATCGTCGATTCCATTTTTTTTGTGACATGGTCAGCATGGAGAGGTTTACAAAAATTTATGTCCTGCCGCTCCCACAATTTGGAAAGCACTGAGACCAGTTTGGCAAAAAACCTTAGCATCCCCCATACCCCCCCCCCCATACTCAAAGTGGTTTGATTCCACTCCTACCAATAGGAACGGCATGGGAAATGTAATTGCATTGCTTTCGGAACGCACCCTGTACATGCTATTTATTGGATATCGTTTTAGCCAAAATATTTATTTTTACATTATAAAACACAAGGCCTCTCATAAATAAAAAAGTATATTGCCTAACTTTTATGCCAATGCCAAAATTTGTGTCCAAGCATTTATTAAGATAGTTAAAATTTATTCTTTTAATGTAGAAAATTGCACAAGTCTAATCTAACCTTAGAGATCTTAGATGATCCTCTGTAAATTCGTTGCTTGTACCAAAAACCAATTTGAGCTCTTGATAAAGTTCTTCTTGAACTTCTGGGTATAATGCCAGGTAATACAACACCCAAGTGAGAACTGAAAATAAACCGTTATTTTATTATTCAGAGAGACCAAATGAAAAGTAGAACTATTCTCAAGAATTACAGAGTATACTTTGAATTTAAAATTTGAAACGGGAAGCAAAAGAGATAAAATAGGAAGGGGGGAAGACAATAACTTCTCATAAATGCTAATAACTTTATTAAGTAAAATAAACCAACAATATATTAGCTAGAAATATAATCATTAAGATTAAAAAACCTTACAAAGCAGTGAAATTTATACTCACAGTTTCCTGTAGTGTGAAAACCTCCAATGAAGTAAGCTATGGCATCAGAAACCATGGCTTCTTCTGAAATCCCACTGGAAATGATTGACTTAACTAAAGGCGTGTTTTTATCCCCACCTCCTTCCCCTTTTGCTTTAGCATCAGCAAGAACTTTCCTGAGCGCATCCTTCATAGCCTGAATAGACTGCTGAAATCTCTTCTCCCTGGGGTCATTCTTTTGGGTAACAGGCTCCATCAACTCCCTGGATAAGAGTTCAGCCATGCACTAGCATTGATACATGAAAAAAAAAGAGATTCCTAACTAAAGTGAAAAAGAAAAAGGTAACAGGAGTGGTCATTATAACTCCTGATTATTAGTCTGTACACTGAAAAGGTATTGCATGAGATAAAGGAGAGTGCATAATGAAGCTCAAATGTGCACATATGAGCTCAGTACGTTCTGGTGAATTGCTGGAGTGAAATTTTTAGGTCTCTAAATAGGTCAAGAAGTCAAGCAGTGATATTTCAACAGTTGGCACCACCATCTTAATGGTCAAGTCTAAAAATAATGGTGGGGCCAGCCATCAAAGCTTCCGTGTTAAACTTAAAGTGATGGAAGGCTTAAGAAATCTTCAAGTGGTGAGCTGCAATTTGTCAGGTGTGAGCTGCAATTTCTAGATGATGATGCTATATTTTCAAATAAGGAAGAAAATTTGATAAGGAAGCCTGTTAAGGAGGATAAGAGGAGACTGAAAACCCTCAAAAAAATGCACGAAAAAGAAAATGCAATCCTCAATTTGAGGAAGATAATTCTCACATGTGGGCTAGGGTAAGGACATGAACAGATAACAGAATCATAGTATCTCCAGAAATAGAAAAACTGTGAGGGAAATTGCATTGGAATAGCCAAAGGTGTTGAAGACTATCAGAAGAAACAATCACAAGCAGCAAATAACTCATGACCATACATCAGGTAAGACAAGAAAACCTGCAGAGAATGAAAAATTGAACATGATGGGAATGTAGCACAACAGAAAAAGATGAAATTAAATGGTATGCAAAATGATAAACAAGTTCTTCAAATACAATACAAATATGAGAGAAATACATAAAAGATGAGGATAAAGAGAAGATAAAAACTAATTAGATGAATTCTGAATGAAGTGGGAATGGGAGTACCAAACTACAAACCAATCCTAGGATTGACATTGTACAAGTATGATCATTATAAATTTGTAGAAGAACAAAGTTATATTCATAAATTTTCAATTTTATTATTTATTGGAATATAGTGCCCGTCAATGAACACTCTCTTGAATTCTATTTTTTTAATATCATGAAAGCTGTTGAGACTATATTGTTGTTGTGCATAGATAGATATTCATATTACTAATTAGTATTGATTTTTTTCATGGTGGCAGGTTCTGTAAAAACAGAAAATTACTATACCAACAGTTTCTTTAATTATATACCTTGCGCTTTTATTTGCTTCAAGCCAATTGGAATAAAAAGAATGAATAGTTACAGACTTATATTCTCTTATTTTGTTACATTCAAACTAAAATACTGTTTTTTTGGCATTGTACCCCCAGCTTCACCCAATCTGTGTGAATTTTCAGGTACCATATCTTTCTGGGAAAGTAACTGGCCCCCCTACCCTAATGTGTGAATTTCACATGCCATTGCAATTAACACTAGGCGAGCTATACCCTCACTTATCATATCAACCTTCAGATTGAAAATTGTAGCTAACTGGTAAATGTTAAAGAAATATGAACTACCGTAAAACTGTCCTAAAAAAATACCTTCCTAAACAAGCATTATTTACAGGCAATGATCAATACTCTAAGACCCAATGTTAACTAAACCTCCATTAGATGGTCACATGTCAACATGGTAATAACCAGGCCTCTCCACACTTTCCTGAAATTTGTCAAAGGTAAAACACCTCCAGTGTTTAAAGTTTGCTTTAACCTAATTTCAAAGAAACTATGGGAGATGCCGCAACAGTAACTTTAACGGAGTCATCCGCTATGTGTGCATTACAATGCAACAATTTCAGAGAGTAAAAATTTGACTCTCTGAAATTGTTGCATTGTATTGCTTTAACCTCATGGACTGTGGCATGTTGTGCATGACTATGAATGCTTGTGACAATGTATGTATGATTTTGTCACATCATCTCCTTCCTTTAAAACCCCGAAGATCTCAGAGTATAAGAGGATGCCTCAGTGACTTAACTGGCTAAAGCCCTTGGCCAGACATTGAAGGATCCAGGTCTGAATTCCAGTCAAGGTGAATGAATTTCACACTTTGAAATCATTGCATTGTAATGCACATTTAGTGGATCACTCCTTAAAAAATCTTCTGCAGTTTCTTGGAATTACATCTGGTATTTACTTTATGTATTCTATCAAGGCATTATATTGACCTGCTATCAAGTGGCTAGGTATTTCTCATTGAATAGAAGCCCATGAAACAAAACCAAAGAGCAGACATGCACCAGTCTTTGTGGAATTGGACCATTTAGCTGAAACATATATTATGCATCTTAATTATGGAGCACACTCATTAGCAGTAAATGATACCTAGAGTGCCAATCCCTCTGCAGCAAAGAGCAAGACAGGCTAGATAGGAAAAGGGATGGAAGGATCCGCTCATTGGATGTATGGTCCAAGGAATAGTATATTCAATCATGTTTTTCAAAAACTAGCAGTAGTCATCACACACAGGTCCTACCGTACTTACTATTCATCAGCCAAGTTGCAGCCCAATTATAATACCAAATAATGAATGAAGTTGCCAATAAAAGTACCAAAAAGAAACACCACTGAAACATTCCCAATATTAAATTCTCATCTCAAATAGCATTTTCATCACAAAAAGAGTACACAAATATTTGAATGAGATGGTCCAATATGTTAAAGGGCATTAAGCAACGCAATACTACTCACCACATCATACTCTTGAACAAGCTGAAGTATTGAATTATCATCGGTCAAAAAGTGGCTTCCAAAAGTTGTGGTTAAAAGAGCTTTAGCTGCAAAGGCAACCATGTACTGATGAAGAGGTAACAGCTGTCCTGAGGGCATCCGTGCCCAGCGTTCACACAACTCACGAGCCAACTGTAAAAATAAAGTACCATTAGTGCAAAAAGAACCACTGTCAACATTTATATTATTTTTTTAAATTGACCTTCACTTTTGAAAAATTTCCAAACACCTTAATAAATTCATATGAACTACAGGAAGCAAACCTGTGCTAACCCAATGCTTGAAACATTTATGAATTCTTAAGTTTGGAAATATATATCATATCTTCACATAAACCTGGCACACTCACAGTCATCACAGCATCCTGCTCTAAGCATCAAGGGGATAATAAAGAAATGCAGTAAAAGAATAGTAAAATAAATGTGATTTAAAGTAAACTCAACTGATTCAGGAACTAAATGCACTACTTTCTAGATATCATCTATACATGTTAGTTAGCTATCATAAAACATATCAGAATAATTATGCTTCAGTGAATTATGATATTAAGTACAATTTGGGACAACTACCTGGAAATTTTAAATGAAGATCAAGACAGAGCAAGAGTTCAAAAGAATACATGGAACGATTTACAATAGAGATCTCAATGCAAATACATACACAAAGTATTTTGTACTAACTGCATCTACTGTAGCAGCTACTATTTTGTCTGCATTACTCAAATATTTAGTTTTTCACCATGTAGCTGTTAATGTAGTTGCTACAAAAAATCCTGCAGCTTGAAGCCATTTTAAACAGCTACTTTTCCTAATATTTCCCAGCCAACCACAGTGGTCATTGACACCAGTATGAATCACAGAGTGGAAGAGTGAACTTACTCCATTAAGAGTAAAAGCCCTTGGTCCCATGCTGAAATTAATTTTTGCCTTTGTGATTGATTATGTGCCTACCTTTAATGTCACCGATTAGATGCTACCTGATCTGAAATAGCAGTTGATATTTATCATTCGCTAAAATAAATGACAGCTCAATTGCAAATCTGGTGTTGCAATTGCTCTCCATCAAAGATCTTGACAAAAGGATGGAATAAAATGCATCCTTTTGTCAAGATCTTTGATGGAGAGCATTGCAACACCATATTTGGAGACTGATTAATAAGGTCATTTGCACCACTATTAAAAGGGAGGAATTTGGTAGAGGTAGGATTTTTTCAGGCAATGATGGAAGGGAGGGCATAAGGGAGAAACCCAATATTGGCATTGGCCTACTTTTGATGAAAGATACTAAGGAGTCCACTTAAAGTTCCATTTGATGGATGTGATATTCCACTCGAGTGTTCTCCATGTATTGTGACAAATTTTGACACCAATGGGATTCAAACACAGGCTCTCAATGTGCAAAGCCAGTACATGAGCCACCAAACCAATCCCATCTACAGCATGCTAAGAGTCATAGATGGGTTTGGAAAGCAGGTAAGGAGCTAAAAAAAATGGTGATCACAGTTACATAATATTTGGTACAAACCCACGAACATTGAATGTAACATGCACATGAGATATCAATTTATAAAAATCATTGATATGAACTAGACTAAGACCATTGCTATGAATTAAGAGTATGAACTTACTGGTCAGGAACATTGTTGAGATATTCGTCAACCAAGTAGAACATATTACATTGTAGATATATGTTTAATTTGTGCCTATATGCAGTAGTTTCCTTTGTATCCTTTATACTTTTGAGTAGTTTGCTATACAATCTGATGCCCATTTCATTGGGTCTTAATTTCAATACTTTAGTTTTAATATTCCCATAATGGATGTTATGCCTTCCTCTGATGTAATGATGATGATAGGCAGAGTTAAGAGAATAGTTGCCAATGTTATTTTTTTATACACGGATTTAAAAACAGTGTAGATGCAGGGGAGTGGTAACAAATTTAATTCATGGAAAATAGGCTTTAATGGATTATTGTGAGGTTTCCTTGTTATTATTTTAATAGCTTTCTTTTGAATTTTAAACATGGTTAAAGAAAAGCAGCTGATCTCCATAATATTACACTATAGGCTATATCTGAATACATTTCCCCATTGTATAAATTGAGTAGTAAAGTTTTGCTTGTAGTCACATACAGGTGTCTTAATAAATAGCAAGTTGAACTGAGCTTATGTTGAATGGCTTTTACATGTACATCCCAATAAATATTTGCACACAGAGAAATACCTAACAATTTACATTCCCTCACATGCTCAATTGATCTGTCATTAATTTTTACCAGCACATTATTTGTTACATTCTTATTGCAAGTGAAGTATACCATTTTACTTTTATTTTTATTTAAGTCTACAAGGTTATCTGTACACCACTTGTTTATTGCAAGTGTGACAAACTTTGATTTTTCCACAAGGCTAGGATATGTTTGTGTTGACATTATTACACTATTGTCGTCAGCATAAAACACTGGTATTATTCCTTCATAATTCTTTAAGCAGTTGGGTAGGTCATTGATATATATATCAGAAAAAAGAGTGGTCCAAGGGCTGAGCCTTGTGGAACTTCTTTGTAAACTTGGTATACTTGGGAGATATATTTTAACCCATCTACTGACAACACTACTTTCCGAGTGCGATTGAGAATATAGTACTTCATCCAAATTAGAGGAATTCCTCTATTTCCTATTTTATTTAGTTTAATTAGTCATCTATTGTAGATCACATTATCAAAAGCCAAAAGTAAAAAAACATCCCAAGAGTTTTGTGTTTATCATCTAATGAATTAAGTATGCTGTCAATTGCCTGACATATGGCAGTTGTGATAGACCTTTCAGATCTAAATCCCTGCTGAGAATTGGAAAGTAGGAAGTTTTTTTAGATAAGTTGCGATTTGCATGTACATGGCTTTTTTAAATATTTTAGCAAATGTATTTTGAATGGCTATTGGTCTGTAGTTGTTTAAATCATTAACACAGCCATGGTTTTTATATATGAGCACTACTTTTGATTCTTTTAAAAGGAATGGGAAAATCCTTTGCATCAAAGATTCATTAATTAAAAATAAAAGAGGTGCTTCTATGGGTTCCAAATAATGATGAACAACTTTGTCATCAGGGCCAGTACTGGATTTGTTTCCAAGTAAGGAGACCATAGTTTTTAGATTGGTTTCAAAACAGGGTTAGGCAAACATTAACGATGGTGTATTTGCAAAAAGCACATTAGCTTGAGAAGTAGTTGGGCAAGGATCTGATACATAGTGTTTGCTAAATTTATTAGTTAGAGATGAGGAGTAGCTTATGGTGGTGTTACTTTCAGGGTTACAAAGTTTTGGGAGAGCAAGGTGTGGATTTTTCTTACCTCCACAATCATTAATTATTTCCCATGCAGTTTTGGACTTATTACAGGAATTAAGTAACTTATTATCATTATAAGTTCTTTTAGAGGTAGAAATCAGCTTATGGTAGTGCTTTTGAAATACCTTATAGAGTAACCTTTGATCATGATTACTAGAACTTTTACTGGAGATAGCATGTTTTTTAAGGATAGTTGAGTAGTAATGGATCTCATCAGTCAGCCATGGCTTACATTTTGTTCTACGAAACATTTTCTGATGCATTATTGAAAAACACAATTAAAAACTGCCTGAAAACTGAATGAAGTCATTGGAACCTTAAACTACTGACTTAAGGTCATAGACACAGTCCCAGTTTTGGGACTGTAGAAGGCGCAGAAAATGCTGCATATTTCAATGAATAAAAGACCACCTTAGGTAAGTTTTATCATTTAGGCTCTCCATTGGTAGATTAATATAAATACTTATTTTACCATACTATGGTCTGATATACCTAATTCGCCAACTACTTTTTCTTGGTTGAGGTTGTTCACAGCATAGTTGATTAGGGTGGCAGATGTGAGTGTGACTCTAATAGGATTATTATTAAAATATTCCAGGCCGTAAGTTTTGAAAAAATTCAGTAAATTGGATCTGTGAGGAGAGTCAACTAAGAGATTACAGTTGAGATCGCCATTCAACACGAGTATCCGGTTGTTTGCATATGAGGAGCAAAACAGTTGGTCCAGTTTTTTAATAAATGCATGAAAATCCTCAGTAGGTGATCAATAGATGGATATGAGTATGATCAATCCCACTGGAGTTTCACGGAAACACACTGCACATTCAAAAGTTTTTTCTTCCTTCACAGGCACATCAATTGAGTTAATAGTACCCTTTATTCTACTATGCACTTACTAGTGCAAGGGATTATAGGCTTAGCATGTTTTTAACCCATGCACCAATCCACCTCCTATGTAAAGGCAAACACACACAGAAAACTGGCCACTATCCGTTTACATGCAATGCATTTCTAAGACTTTTTCTTTTTTTTTCAATTACACAGCATCCACAAAATTGGGGGAATGACATCCTTTAGTCCAAATACCCTGTTATAGTGACTTCCTACTCAATTTCACATATTCTGATTTCAATGAATTAAATGTCTATCATGAAAGCATTTGTTTCACAAGCTTATTGGTTAAACAGTAATTGACCTCTACCATTCTTATTAATAATTTTCTTCCATAAAATATTTTTAGAATTGGGGTTTACGCCAGAATGAATTGTATTTTAACTTACTGCAACTGGTTACCAGAAAATGCAATGAAATTCATAGGAAAGTATGAAATGAATCAGGACCACAAAAGTATTTTATCTAAGGCATATGAATTCTGAGGAACTCGTTGAATATAATTAGAGTATAGGCATGTTTACCTTTGAAAAAACGACAGCATAAGACATACACAACTGCTCGGAAAATGCTTGGGTGTAGTGGTTTCTCCTCTTTCGTCCTTCTGCGCCATTGGAAAATAAAATGCAGTCTTCTCCAAGCAAAGGCTTGAAGTGTTCGAGTAATATTGCTGAAATCAATAAACCATAATTACTAAGAAATTCCAGCTCCGGAAGGAAGTTTATTGAATTTTAGAACAGAACTTTTGAGACCTTAACCAGTAGATTACTTAATAATAATAACATTGATGTCAGTGAACAACCACATGATTCAATCAATTTAAATAAATTAACACAGATCTAATCAATTTAATTAATCTATCTCTGATCAAACTTGTTTCTACTGAATGGGCTATTACTAGCATAGATTAATTAAGTCTATTGGAATGGAAGCAAACGTCGCATTGTTTCACCCATTAATTATGTCAAATTCTTTATGAGACAAACTCTAAATATTTCACGTTATTAGGCGCACGTCACAATACCTGGCCTGTCAAATGCATGTGACTGATCTGCAAACCCTTCTGGAGATGCAACGCTGACAACAAGTTGAGAGCCGTGCCAAAAAGAAGCGATAGGACCGTATTCATCATGTAGTTCAGCTAGGTAATTATGGAGCCCTCCAGCTAACTGAATGTCAGGTAAATTTCCATCCCTGAAAATAAGTAACTCCATTAAGACTGTACATTAAGGTATATTACAGTAACAGCAATAAATACATTAGAGCCGCATCTTACTTCGGGTCTGAAGGGTCTGGACCCGGAATAGTTGTTGGCTTTTTCCGAGAGGCCTAATGAAAAAATTCAACTATGGTTATTAACATTTCTTTTCAGAAAAATAGCAAATTCTACGCTACCATTCAACTGACAATTAGTGAACTTACGGGGTATAGATACAGCACAGCTATCAGAAGAAATGCAACGAAGGTGACGGCAAATATCACAAAAGCCAGCATATTTATTTAATAATGGTCCAATGAGTAACCGATGTACTCATTTGAATTCGACACAGCACAAACTTCAAGGCCTCAAACAAGTAAACCAGGGAAGAGCTGTCTACTGTTTCACATATCTCGTACGCAGCGGTGATAAAGAAAATTGTGTTATAGCACGTTTAATGATCACCGTTAGCTGGTGATCCAATTGTACAAAAAAGGGATCCTGGTAGTACAATTCCAATTTATGTTCCCTACGTTCCACACACGACGATAAATTAAAGACACTCACTCGCTTGGCTTTTATCGTTATTCCACTGTTATCTAAAGCCGTAGAATTTGAACTGGCATAATAACGAATCATTCAATTTATATCCTTTTTATTTAGAAATTAATGTTACAAATTGGTATGAAAGGGGTAACGAGAAACTATTTTAATAAATTATTGTCATATTTTAAGTTTATTTGCCATCCATACCGTGTATTCTAAACTACCGATTGGTTTATTTCTTTAACAAAGCTCTGGTTAATTCTTTTTTTAACGACCAGAGTAAATATTTATATTATACACTTAAGCAAGAAGATTATTTTTTCAACTTATTTAGATGGTGAGAAAAACATTCTTTGAAGTCTGGAGTCTGATGAAAGAAGACCTGGAAACTTGGTGTGGCACAAAAATATCTAATATATCGATAGGCAATAAATTACATACTACTCTGTTTCCCTTTGGATTATTTCTTGTTTCAGACAAAAAAATTCCTTAAAGATTTAAGAAATCAAAAATTCAATTTATAAATCAAATACGCCAACTTATAACATAATTTTAAAGAACCAATGGCAGCGGGCATGAACATGGTAATTATGAAAGATATGCTAGTGTCGGAACATAAATCCTTTCAGAATGAAATACGGTTAGTATTTTTATACTGAAGCAGTATTCCAATATTGTGCGTGATATATTTTTCCATTTATTACATCGGTCGTGCTCATTCGAGCAACACTAAGAAGTCTAATTTTCCCTAATGCTAATTAATTATTGTATAGGTTAAAGCTCTTAAGAATGCAATATTGTATTCATAGTACTAAATAATAATGCATGGGAAATCACTAGCATTTTAAGATAATTTTCCACGCCTGAAATAGGTTTCCTAAGATTCATGTTACTTATTATTACGTACTTAAAAGTCAATCTTCGTTTGAAAAGATAGTTAATTAAGAGCTACACACCAAACATGATTTTTCAAATAATCTTGGAAAAAATGGATGTAGGAATTTACATACGTTTGTAGCTCATGTATGAATAATGAAGATATTTTTACGTCGTCCTATTTATCATAATTTTTACAAGCACAAATGTGACCACTTTGTATACAATTCATTTTGAACAGCACGACTACCACCAAACTTGTAGGATTAAATGAAATGCTATGATAAAGTGCTATAAAAACTAAAACACAATTCTACGAAGAGCATTTCCAGTTGAAAATTTTTCTGCTCTAATATTATTCGAACAAAAATTAATTGGTAACCTTAACTTACATTATTTATAAAATATTTAAATAAACATACATAGAGTTAGCAATGCAGGTATTATGGCAAATTTTATTGATAAAGAACACAATGTATATTTCCACTGTTCTTACGATACAGTGTGTTCTTCATTTAATGAACATGAACTTTCACAAAGTTGAGCCAGAGACCATTGAAAACATAGCGAATTTTATTAAAATAAACAAATTCAAGAATAAATTTCCACCGTGAAACTTACTAGTAAAGCAAATTTGCACAAAATCAACACATTTTTACATGGTTTTGATTATTTTCGCAAAATAAATTAGAGTTTTATTTAGTATATCACAGCAACTTCCCTAAAAAATACCTTTTCAATTGACAAAAGGGCACTGGAAGAGCCAGGGGAAGATATTGCCCCCTTCTATGGGTATGTACACAGATTATCCCATGTATGTGAGCGTCCCGCCTCGTTCAACGAAATTACGTCATTCATTTTAAGTTGTAAAGAAAAACACGGGATTTTTCCCACGCAATTACGATAGTATACTCTACACTGCTAAAACGGCAATTGCAGAACACAAGTCCTACCCTGGCAGGGACTGCAAAGCTGAAATCTGCCTCCTCTGGGTTATCCAAAGAGTGCAAAACCCATCAGGCTAACCAGACTGACCACCCCCTCCCTCTACGGTGAAATCCTGGATACGTTGGTGTGTGATGTGGTCAGAGACGCACTCCAGCGTTCCGCGAAAGGCGACAAATAATTTCCCGCCGCGAGGATAAGTACGAATTGATGAAGCGGCGAATAATCACACGGGAGAGTCTCATATCGACGTGTCGGCGTTAATCCATCTCCTCTATTCCCTCGGCGTCGTCCTCCTCCTCCCTTCCCACTTCCTCCTCCCTCTCCTCCTCTTCCTGCATTTCCCTGTCTTCCTTATCCTCCTCCTCTTTCGTCTTCCTCCTCTCCTCCCGCAGCCTCCTCTCCTCCAAGCCCTCCTCGTAGACGATTTGTTCGGTCACGAGGCCGCTCTCATCTCGCCCCCCGGCCTTGCAACCATTCTGCTCCACGTCGCTCACGTACTCCAGGTCGACGCCGTAGGTTGGGAGTTTGTCCCTTAGGAAAGCCAAGGGTCCCGCGCTGAGGTCCTTCTGTCGGCTTAGGATGAAAGCAGAGAGGAATCTCCGGACCCTGACCTGCCCGCGCCAGCCACCGTATCCTGCAAACATCCATCGATTATCACATTAATCATGTTAAGTGCACTGCTGGATCGATGCGTGGAGTATGGGATGCATATTACCACAGAGAAAAAGGCTCGAATTCATGAGATCCAAAAGAAGTAGGAAGGCCAAGTTATATGGTCGTATCCGTAGGGGCATAAGGAAAAGAAATGCGTTGGCACAGGAAGCATGTAGAGGAAGGAAGGGTTCAAAGGTCAACGAAGATCCGCTATGTTTGTCAAAATTGTCTCGAGAAGAAAGAAATGCAGGAGAACCAAGGATAAGAGTTCCTCCCGTAACTACGATAACAAGCCTGAAAGGTTTTTAAAAGCGTAATATGACATTTTATTTTCAACGCAGTCCCCAGATTATACCGGAAAATGAAGTTTACTGAGTAAAATAAAATGAATGGGTTCCCTCAATGATGTAAGGATTCTGATAATCGTTTTCCCTCAAAAAATACATTATAAAACAACAATGTTAAACGCCAAAATATTTTTATGCATGTGTCTTTCTACATCTGCCCTATCCATTTCTTTTACGAACATATCACAAAACAAAATCAAAACTCTCCACCTAACCTTAATGGTGATTATACTATATGTCTCTCTTTCAAGTAAACGTTAGGGTATGTTATAAATATATATTCATCTGAACCAGGTTTGATTGGTACCGTTTATCCTAATAAATTCTTGAGAAAACAAATTTAAATAATACATCACATCTTCACTCTAAGGACGAAAAAGAAAACGTCCGAATAGGCACTTGAATAAAGGACCCTTCGATTACGTACGAACTCGTATAAGTCTAATGCTCTTCCGACTGATCTATTCGGACTCCAATTAATGACCACAATCCAGGGTTCAACTCTAACCTCGGCCTCAAAAACTGCTTTTGTATGGAGAAACCAAAGATTTTTATATGGTGAAAACCTTATTTCGACAGATAAAATCACGGTAATTGTCAAAAGTATTTAATAGATAGCAAAAGTTACTCATTTTGGATTTTTCTCCAATGAAATTACTCTAAACTTTGTTACTTTCGTAAAATACGTTTTTAAAACCAAATACTTCTAAGATCAGGGATTCCACCAAGCCATTCTCTCTTTATTTAACGTTTTAACCCATCAAATCCCCTGCTAAATTGACCACCAAACGAAAATATCATTTCGGCACATTGACTCCACTATTTTGGAGACATCCCCCAGATTCTCCCACGAAATTAATCATACTCGTACCTGTGTAGGCACTTTTACAGAACAGGGGAAATATTGAAAGTTAGTAGGATGCTTAAGGTTGTGAGAGAAAGGTAGAATGTTAGGTAAGCTGAGGAGAGGAAGGAAGAGAATATACTTTTCATACATCATGAAGGGGGGCAGAAGTTACAAAGAAATGAATAAGGGAATACGAATGCAATGCAAGAGGAAGTTTTCTAGATAAGTAGATGAAAGTAGTCCTATTGGAGTTATAAAAACATACCTTTTAATAGATAGAATGCGTTGAGTGAATGCTAACCTGTGCCAACCACGTTGTGCAAGGGGGAATGATGCACCCTGATTAATTCCTCTTCGCCCACATTTCGCTTTGGGTTCCTGGCGCAGTGGAGCAGGAGTGCCCACGAAGAGGGGTCCGCGTCCAGAACGTAAGTATCGTAGATGCCATCATCTGCCAAGAGCAAAAAAACGATTGAATTCAAATGAATTTTCTTCATCTGCTCATCTTCCCAAGAAATCATGATTAAGAAACTGATTAAAATTATACATATGAAATATAAAAACTAGAGTGGCGACAGACGATGTGTAAACCCAAACTAGAGGGCTACTACTATTTCCTCGCCTTCCTCCTTGTAGCACAAGAAGGGCATTGTGGAATAGTTGACAATTGATGTTGATTTATGTTGTTGAAACCATGACAATCTTTTGAAGTGAACTGATCTGGAATTCGTTCTTTTATTCCAGGCCGAATAGAGTGGTATGGAAAATGAATGTTACGCCATGTTCTGGATCTCCGTGAATTCGATCGTTTTTACAGTATTTCTCAGTCCCAAAATAAAAAATTCATTTCAGCTAACAGCCTCAACATCTGAGGTATTGCTTGGGGAACTGCTTCATGAGAGAGGGGAATTAGAGGAAAACGACACGTTTCAAAAGCAGAGTTGAATAAGTTCCCCTCGACCAACTCGCAAATAGGTCCGATTGTTTTTCTTCTAGTTCTAACGAAGAGACAGTGGCTATCGTGGGAAGTGTCCATTGTTGCAAAAACAGTGTGCATGCGTGTCCACAGCCATGTAAAAGTGCATCTTCCAAGTGTTTATTAGGAATGACATTCATATCGCTTTAGTCGTGTTTGAAAGATGGTCATGGCAGTCCAAGAGATTTATTTAAGATGAAAATAAATAAAAATTGAAGAGAATTTAACTGCTCTGTAAGTTTCGAAAAAGTTTTATTCATATATACTTTAATAATGCTTGATATCCCTTAGTATATTATTTAGATAGAGCAATGAGTTACAGTATACGAAGTGCAAATAATACTTTCCACCATATTGGAATCCTTACGGTTCATAAAAATCTTGCGAGTAGCTTCAAATTTGAAGATTGGTATCATTTCGCAATAGAGTAACCATTGCGACAAAAAAGAGAGGTTAGGTTAGAGTCTTCATCTCATCCGTGATTATATTCGGTTGCATATACTTCATACCTGGAAACAAGCTAGGATTTAAACTATTATGATAGACAAAGGATTTTTATTGACCACCGACCACGGTTTCAACGTTCACCGTCATAGTCAAGGTGTTCTCTAACCGTATCCGAAAACAGTTGATTTAACGGGAATTTATGACAAAAATCCACCAAAAATAACACCACTAACGTAGGTTTTGATTGACGAGATTTGAGTATGCCTCGAGATGTCTTACGTGCTTAAAATCGTGTATCTAGAAGAGCTAGTTTCTTCCCGAGTACTGCTTAAGGTTTCCCAGATAACTCTGCGGCCCAGAGGCAACACATCTTAACATCCGCTGAATATACCCCTTCCATTTCAACGAACACCCCTTTTACACATGGGGTGTTGATTAAGGCGAGAATGCTGAGCATCAGAAATTTCGAACACCCGAGTCTTCCCGGACAACCGATTGCTCCACTCACTCTAGGTTAGGCGTAAAACAACTCATAACGCTCTGTTTTGATTATCTCTCCACTCACAGGGATCCTCGGCATGGACCCAGTGAGCCGGGTTTCCTTGCTCCGGAATGTCCCAAGTGAGGTTACCCAGGAGGGTCTCCCGCTTGGGGTCGTCGGCGAACACGTACGAGAAGATCATTTGAAGTTTCGGCGGGGTCGAGCCGGACAGGGAGAGGTTGGCCCTCATGCACCGGTACGGGGCTGATCCCTCCTCGCCGCTGGAGTAGAATTGCACCACATGCCACCCGCCCAGGATCTGCGGCGAGGAAAATATCCGGTTCACAAAAAATATCGACGAAAATGTCAGTCAGTCTGACATTGCACAGACCAAACAATAACAACGAGCCATTCACTATACTCATTTCTGGTACACGCCTGGAAGGAAATGGTAAACGGAATCGGGTACAAATGTTGAAAGGCAGTATCCCATAAAGTAATACTCTCTTTTATTAGTAGTTTACCGGCTTTGGGTAGGATTTTAATGCCTACACACTGCTGTACTCCTTAGGCTTGACTAATATGACAGAAAATATCCTTAAACTTCCTGCTACAGGCTACAATACCTCTTTCTTTGGTTCTGCATACTTTCTTGCTCCAAATATTCCATTCAAAATGCCTACTCTTTTCCTCCCTCTTCCTTATTCTCCCAGCATTTTCCCCTCTATAACTGTCTTAAGCCAACCATTGCCTCTCAGTATCTAATGAAGCTATTTATTCCGCCTTCTTCGGATTTTCCCGGGCAGCTGTCCCTCCACTACCATCCCAGAACCATCCATTTTTTGTCTTCACGTCCATTTTATCTTTTCCATTCTTCTCCAAACCTTCATTGAAAAGCTTTCAATCTATGCTTATCCTTTTGTCTCAACAAGGAAGTTACCAAATCATACAAAACAACGCTCCATATTAAAGTTTTTACTTGTTTTTTTTCTGTATATGTTTACTTAAGCTGCATGTCATGACCTTCCACCTCTTTTGAAGTGAAATGAAAGTATTCACTTTGTAATTCAACACACTTTATTTAAAATACGACCTAGGTTTCGACGTTGAACGTCATTATCCAGTGGTCCTCATAGAAGCACACTGGTATATGTGCCTTCTGATCGAGGGAGGTTGGTCAGAGAAGGAGAGTGGAAGGGTAAAAAGGTTAAAGTGTAGCTGGGAGGAAAAGAGAATTACATCTTCCGGTGTCGATTGTTGACTTGGAAGAGTGGTAGGTCTAGGAGTGGGAAGTGTTAGGGATACAAACTTTCGTTGGCAAGTTCATCCTTGCAACGGACGCATTCCAAAATTTCCAAATGCTACAAAGCATCGAGCTGGTGACCTTTATTTTCAAAATGAAGAACTTTGGTCACAAAATCACTTTTGTGGTCACTTTCGATGAGGTGCTTCGCGAATGTTGATCCCTATTTGCGAAGCACCTCATCGTGACCACAAAAGTGACTTTGTGACCAAAGTTCTTCATTTTGAAAATAAAGGTCAACGGCTCAATGCTTTGGATCAGTTGGACATTTTGAAATGCTTCCGTTGCAAGGATGAACTTGCCAACGAAATTTTGTATCCCTCCTACTCCCCAATCCTACCGCTACCCTACCACTTTTCCAAGTCAGCGATTGACACCGACAGATGTAATTCTCTTTTCCTCCCAGCTACATTTTAACCTTTTTACCCCTCCACTCTCCTTCTCTGACCAACCTCCCTCGATCAGAAGGCATATATGACAATATATTATTAGGTAATCTACCGGTTAAGGTAGGTTTTTGGATGGACACAACTATCAAGTAAACATTTTGTGACTCCCCACCTATCAAACTAATCTATATCAGGTCCCTCTTCATCTCGGTGTACTTCTTTCCTCCCTTCATCCCGTCCAACATCCCTATCCTGTTCCTACCCTTACCTCGCTTGCCCAACATTCTCCCCTCTATTACCCTCTTCAACATTCCACTACCGCTCAATACGCCTTTCAACCATTTTTCCTGCCTCCATAGGATTTCTCTAAAGAAACCCTTCTCCTCCCCCACCATTTCTAGTACTTCCTCATTTGTTTTCCTTTCGGTCCATTTCACCTTCTCCATTCTTCTCCACACCCACATTTCAAAAGCCTCCAATCTACGTCTATCCTCCTGCTTCAGCGACCACGTTTCCGCGCCGCACATAGCTACGCTCCATATCAGAGTTTTTACGAGTCTTGTCTTAACATCCCTACTCAACGTTCCCGTCATCAACTCCCTCCTCCTTGAGAAAGCCTCCTTGCCTAGCGCAATTCTTCTCCTTACGTCCCTACCACTTTGACCGTATTGGTCCAAAACACTTCCGAGATATGTAAACTGTTCTACCTGCCCTATTTTTTCCCCGCCTATTTAAATATTTAAAAACACATTATAAAATTCAAAACCCATTCAACTTTTTTAAACTCCGTTTGGAAGTGAAAACAAATATTTAAATATTTTGCCTAGAAAACTAGCAAGAGCTGAAAGTACTTTTCGTCCTTCCGGTGGATCAAGAAGAGCTCATCAGATCGTGTGTAGGATGGAAGTGATGGAGTACATTATAATCTGAAATTTGGGAAGCATTCTTATGATTCATTCATGAATCATTCTTTTATTCCTTTTTTTAATAACATTTCCTATGTATGCATAGATACAAATTGGATAAAAATGTCTGGTCGAATATTTTCAATGCAGAAGGTATCAACATCAACTTTAAAAAATTAAATATGATACCTCGTGGGAGCGGATCCTAGGAGGGAATGGGATGTGCCCCCTCTTTGCAAAATATTTTGGCTCTATAAAATTTTAAAATAAATATTACTTAGATGCCTGAAACTAATTTTGAATATTTGATGTCCATCGTTCATTAAATTATCTACATCCGTGTGTTGCCATCTCTAAATTAGTGCGATTAGTTTTCGATGCCACATGATTTTCAAATATTTTTTGGAGGATGTAAGGCCAATATATTCTTTTAGCTCATATGTGAAAATAGCCCCATCGAAGATTTTTTAGATCTATATAGCCCCTTTATTTACCGTCATGCGTTCCCTAAAAGTTGACAAATGAATTTCTTAACAATACCGAAAGAAAAATGTCATTGGTTTTGCCGCTAAATGTAAAATGTTCGACAGATTTCGAAACGGAATTTTGCGTTTGGATCGGTAATATCAGCTTAGACTTTATAAGGTTTACAAATAGGTGGAATTTGTTGTCTCCGGCGTAACTTTATCGAATTTGCATAACATATTGAAATGGAAGTATTCACTTTGTAATTCCACATACTTTATTTAAAATACGACCCAGGTTTCGACGTTAAGCGTCATCAAGTGGTCCTCGTCGAGTGACTTGCCGCCTTGGCGGCTTTATTTCAGAGTATGCTTAGTATCGGCTTTTGCTCTGTCTTTTTAAAAATGTCCTTTGTTTATATATATATATATATATATATATATATATATATATATATATATATATATATATATATATATATATGCAAGTCACTCGACGAGGACCACTTGATGACGCTTAACGTCGAAACCTGGGTCGTGTTTTAAATAAAGTATGTGGAATTACAAAGTGAATACTTCCATTTCAATATGTTATGCAAATTCGATAAAGTTACGCCGGAGACAACAAATTCCACCTATTTGTAAACCTTATAAAGTCTAAGCTGATATTACCGATCCAAACGCAAAATTCCGTTTCGAAATCTGTCGAACATTTTACATTTAGCGGCAAAACCAATGACATTTTTCTTTCGGTATTGTTAAGAAGGAGGAGGGAGTTGATGACGGGGACGTTGAGTAGGGATGTTAAGACAAGACTCGTAAAAACTCTGATATGGAGCGTAGCTATGTACGGCGCGGAAACGTGGTCACTGAAGCAGGAGGATAGACGTAGATTGGAGGCTTTTGAAATGTGGGTGTGGAGAAGAATGGAGAAGGTGAAATGGACCGAAAGGAAAACAAATGAGGAAGTACTAGAGATGGTGGGCGAGGAGAGGGGTTTGTTGAGAGAAATCCTATGGAGGCAGGAAAAATGGATGAAAGGTGTATTGAGCGGTAGTGGAATGTTGAAGAGGGTAATAGAGGGGAGAATGTTGGGCAAGCGAGGTAAGGGTAGGAACAGGATAGGGATGTTGGACGGGATGAAGGGAGGAAAGAAGTACACCGAGATGAAGAGGGACCTGATATAGATTAGTTTGCTAGGTGGGGAGTCACAAAATGTTTATTTGATAGTTGTGTCCATCCAAAAACCTACCTTAACCGGTAGATTACCTAAAAAAAATGTGTTTTTAATTCCAGGTTGATGCTCATGAGCATTGGCGTTTACATTCTCAATGCACAAATTTCTTAGGAAAGTTTGTTGTTGGTACGAGCTTAATCGGTGGTTGGTGCTCGTAAAAAAACCACCGTCAGTGTATTTGAGTTTCAAGCTTCGCGAAACATTGTATCTACTAAAATCGTTCAAAATCCTTTCAGAAGGAATAAAAATCAAGCAGAAGAAAAAATCAAATCAATTTTCCCCCGGTTTTGAAAGTCAATGGCGAAGATCACAGTGTGGGATATTGACTCTTTTCAACATTGTGTTCCTGCTTAGGGAGAATGCAATTCACAAATCATTATTCGCGTGACAAGAGAAGTACCAACACATTCATCACCCTTTTCAATAATCTAAAACTCCCCTGTCCGAATACTGATTTACGCCTACAACAAATCTCAAATAAATATGTAAATTAACATTCAGTTCGTCATCAATACGAGCGTTTTGAGGCAAATACTCGATTCATTACTATTTTCCACCCTTGTGCTAACAACACGACTACCTAACCGGTCAACAGCCTGAGATTTGGCATTGATGTAGTGCCGGTCCCACTAAGTAGGACCTACTGTACCTAAACTCCGGTGAAAATTTCCAATCGATCTCTTACGTAGATTTCGCGGGGACCACCATCAGTTGAACTCGATGAGAGACAAGAATTTAATATGATTCTAGGCGAATGAAAGTCCAAGAGAGACTGCAAAACTCAATATCATTAATATTTTTAAATGGAAAAATTTCCATTTCCAGGGAATTTTTATCAAATGGTACAAAGCGTTCCGTCATGCATTACGCTCCTTCTGTGCTTATGGACAACTTCCACGAAGTAAAGCCTGAAAAACTTGACACAACATCGTTGATTTCATTATGAATAATTGCAAGGAAAGTACACAACGAAGTCGATAAATGTTTCCACACTTACCGATTGCAGCTGGAAGTGTCGGAGTGGCCTGGCGGGTGGGCATCCTCCTGCGGGACCGCCCAACGCGGCCAGCAGTAGCAGTGCGAGGGCGAAGGACACCGGGGCGCGGGAGTCAGCCATCTTCGGCTCCGCTCGAAGCGACTTTAATCGCTCCCGTTCCGCCGTCACGGGATGACATCCGCCGGACATTTGGAAGCGAGATAAAAGTTTTCGAGAGCGCGCAAACGGATTCCGTTCGTCCCCTCCTCCTTCCCCCTCATAGAACCGCCCCCGCCCAACGTTGTTCGAGCAGAGTGACGACAAGAGGCCGCGAGATTTACGCACGAGCCGACGTCGCTACCAGTTCCTGCTACCCTCAAGTTCTCCCCGACATCGACGCCAATGACGAGCGGAGCGAGACGAACCAAGAAGACAACCAACCGACCATCGAGACAGCATGATTCCATAAGCGGTCGTTTCCAAGACATGTAAATTCCTTCTTCGGGAAGACAAGAACTAAGCTCCGCGATAATTTTTCATCATTTTGGTATTATGCGTTCCATGGGTCCTTAACGATTTAATTGAGATTGTCATCTTCCTTTGCAGAATTAGCTGTTCAGATTGCCTGCCTATACAGTAAGATTAAATCACCATCGGTAAGTAAGAAGGGAAGACCTGTGCTATCATTTAGAGATAAGTCAGGAAAGATCCAAGGCGCAGAAAAGATCCAAGGGAGATGGAGGGAATATATAGAAACACTTTTGGGTAAAGAACTTAGGCCAATAAGGTTAGACATAGAAAAAGAACATGATATAGAAAAAGATAGCTTAGGTCCAGGCATACTCGACGATTAAATAGAAAGGGAATTAAGGGAGATGAAAGCAAGTAAGGCCGTGGGGGTAGACAACATACCAGTGGAACTATTGAAATGTTTAGGAAAATGTGGGAAGATGACTCCATATGGACTGATTCGTAGTATCTATGAGGAAGGAATCTGGCTGGAAGACTTTGTGAGATCAGTGTTAGTTCCTATTCCAAAAAAGGGAAAAGCTACGTCACGCGAGGACTACAGAACAAAAAGTTGGATTTCCCACGCAGCTAAAGTTGTTCTCAGGATCATCAATAAAAGAATAGAGAGTAGGGCAAATGATTACTTAGGGGATGATCAGTTTGGATTAAGGAAGGGTAGAGCCACGCGCGATGTCATTGCTGTAATGAGATCACTAATCGAGAGGAATATAGAATACAATCAGTACGTATTTGCCTGTTTCGTAGATTTCGAAAAATAGGGGACTTGATTCAACTAGTAAAACAAAAATTGCAGATAATTCCTGGAGTGATAAGCTCTAGGGAGCGTAACCCTAAAAATCAGGTATCAAAATCTGAACGACCTTAAAGTCAATTTTTTGTAAATGTCGAAGCACCCGGAACTTTTCAACACCATGCTCGACGCAGATGGCGTTGACTCATGCCTTGCGCTTGCACCTTTGGTATATCTTAAAATGTTTCCTCGCGCTTCTCCAAACAAACCTCACACTGAATACACACTTCATAATGTGCTTTATAATCCCTATCCTTCTGTAACCTCCTAAGAAAATTTAAAAATAACAGTAGACTTTTACCTAAACTTTTTTAACGCATAGCTAGATCACAACAGAATACACACGGCGAATACTAGTACATGCCCGAGGATTCTCAGATAATAGCAATGTAAGAATACGTTGAGTATGTAGTGATACAACATACGAGTACATGATTTGAATTGCGCAGGAATAAAAACTAAGCTTGGTGAGAACAAAAGCGAATTTTTGGCTAACCATTGTTCAAGCAATATCAGATATTAATTCTGGATGAGTATTTGGCGGGCGAGTTTTAGAATATCTTTGATAGAGTGAATCCTTTCCGAATCCTTTGATAGAATGTATTATGCCTGCACGGAATTCATTTGCTTCGGAATTTCCTGGATATCCTCTTAACCCAAAAAAACTTACTAGCAACAGTGGGGAAACCTTTTAAAGAGGACACCAAATCCCTGATCGAATTTCCCGCCCGCGGATACAGTGTCCTCATGATCTCATTCACTTTTTTTTTCTCCTCTGCGTCGACGATATGCAGCTCAAGAAAGTAGCCATCCGTCTCAGGGAACGAAATGACCACATCGCCAGTCTCTTTGTGCAGCAGCGGTTTCTCTGCTAGGCTCCCCAACGCCAGCCCCATTAACGCGTCCACAAGTCTAGAGGGGAGAGCTGAATTCTTTATTATGTATCCACTGTCCTCCGACCCGTCTACCAAGAACTTATTCTTGCGGGGAAGAGCGCATCTCGTCACCATCTTCGGTACGAGGGACTCTAGAGCCGAAAACTCCATCTTCTTCTTGAGGCAAAGCCACTCACCCTCGGTACTCAGAGACTGAGCGTCAGTCACTGCTAGGGCTATCACTAAGTTCATTATGACTAAGGTCGCCACGACTACGAAGATGAGAAATAAAAGCCGACCGTAAAATTCGGCGTCCTCAAAAGTTTGGCTGTAATTATATTCCCCGGTCATCATTACAATGGTGTTCACAAAGGACTTCCAAGGGTCCCCAAACTCGTTCGGTCTGGTAGCATGGAAAAGGACGAAGAAGCTCAGGGAAAGACCGATGAGCAAAAGCCCGAGGACCGAGAAAGTCACGAGAACGTTTCTCAGAACCACACCGAAAAGGAGAGCTCGCGAGCCCCAATCACGAAACCTCCCAATCATCAGCATCAAGGCGGTCCAAGACAATGGTAGAATGAAGCTTAACAAAACCTTTCCCCAATAAGACGAGGAGGCGGCAGCCAGGGACTTAGGGGAGAACTTAAAGCCTGCAATGGCCCAGAGGATAGACAGCAGAGAGCTTATTACCAAAACCCAAGTCTCAAACTTTCTGCTGTAATAATTAAACTGCAGGAAGCATGGTGCGATAGCAATCAATAGGACCAAGGTAGCAGATATTAAGTTAAATATTCGGAACAGGCTCGAGATCTTGGGCAAATACCCATCTAGGGAGCAGTTCTGGTATTCTAAAGTCACAAATATAGAAAGAGTGAGAACGAAGATGACATGAACTACTATGACGACAAAGAAGGATACCTTCGCCTTTGACCACTTGAGTCTATAGAAAGCCTCCACAAGGGGATGCTCAAGAATGTCCCTGTATAAAATAAAAGATAGGTACAGTTAAGAGGCATTCCAAATCTAGCGCATCAACTATTGATACCAATTTTCACATATGGAATATAACCTAGGTTATTACGAGCAGTAATTAATGTTTTCGTTACACTTATGCATTTGCTACGGAATTTAATCAGAAACTTTCATTTAATTATTTTTTTGATACTTGGAGAAACCTTGACGCGCTGGAAGGGCTTGTGGTGACCCCTAGAGCTATACCGGTGAGAGAAGAAATGACATATGTTCCTGGAAGTGCACCACTCAAAATAGGTTGAAGGGTAGGACCCTAAAGAAAGTTAGTCCGGGTAGCGTGCGTTCCTCAGTGAGATGGCTGCAAAGACTTCAGAAGGACGGGGGTGTCCTATTTCATCCATGTTTTTTAGCGTGTTTGCAGAGGAAGTGGCGAAAGAGGCATGTGAAAAACCGTAGGTAAGAATGACAGTCGGTGGAGAATTTTCAGTTAGGTTTGTGGGTGATCGAATTTCAGTAATCCAGTCAGCCAGGGGGATGAAAGCACTGCTGCACGCAATGATAAGTCATTTTGATAGGTATTGGATGAAGATAGGTGTAAACAAAACAAAGGCTATGCGGTTTTCAAGAAAGGGGAAAACTAAGTTAAATATTAAAATAGGGTTCAGAAACTAGAACTGGTGGAATAGTTTACCTATCTCGGAAGTGTTTGGGACATAAGAAGAAGAATTGAGCCAGGAAAAGAAGCGTTCACAAGGTGGAGGGAATTGACGACACAGACGTCGAGTAAGTATGTTAAGAAAGAATTCGTGAAAACTTTGATGCAGAGCATGGTTTTATATGACACGGAAACTTGGTCGTTTAGGCAACACGATTGTCGTAGATTGGAGGATTTTGAAAAGGGGGTGTGGAAAAAGATGGAAACAGTGAAGCCTATATAAAGGAAAACAAACGAGGAAGTGCTAGGCATTGTGGGGGAGAAGAGGAGACTGTTGGTAGAAATACAAGGGAAGCAGGATAGGGCGCAGAGAATTTTGCTTCGCGATGGTATTTTGAAATCTACAATAGAGGGGAGAACGCAACTTAAGCCTGGAAGGGGTAGAAAGGGAATAGGCATGTTGGACGTTGTGTAGGGAGAAAGGAAATAAGCGGAATTAAAGAAAAGTTTATTGTAGTGCCGAATGTTAGGCTATGCTTTGTTAACACAGGCAAGGAAAAATCTTATTGTGGCGTTGTATACGCCGTGTCCATCCAAAACATTCCTTAACTAGTATAATACCAATAATAATAACTATAAAATTGGGAAACGGCCTCAGTCAATTAGTTGAGCATGAATTTTTATTGCGGGTGCTTTTTTCCGATTAACTGAAAAAAAACTCTAAGGATCGAGAAAAATATTTGCAATATAATATATTAGTTATATTCTCAAAGATTTTCCGTTGGTCATATGATAAATGGATTGAGGGATCAATGGATGGTTCTGATGGTTTGTGATGGACCACATATTCGGCCGATTCTATCCATACCTTTGCATTCCTTTGGGTAAAACTGAAGAAGAGAGGAGGGAATTCATCACAGCCGTCTGCTTAACGTCACCTTCTGGCGAAAGAGCCGAAATGTCGAGCTCGAGGACGAAGTCACCTTCCCACTTGTGAGCCGCCTTACACGTCACGTAAGAATCCAGGATGGATATAAGGAAGGATCTCGAACGGTGAACATGGAGCAGGATCGCCTCTATCCCACTGATTCCATGAATGTTGCGCAAGCTGAGATTCGCGCCGACTTTGATCAGATAAGTAATGCACGCACAATGACCCTCGTAAGCCGCTCGATGCACCGGTGTCGAACCGTTGGCGTCTTTCGCGTTGATCACACGCAAAGATACCTCCGGCGAGCCCTCGTTTTTTTTAGCCACAAAATCGACGAAGTATCTCAGAAGTTTGACGTTACCTCTTGAGGCGGCTTCGTGGAGAGGGGTGCTTTCGTACTGATTCTTTCTGCTCGGGTCGGCCCCTTTATCTAGCAACATTTTAGACACCCTTTCTGATCCCAGGTATACCGCGTTCATTAGCACCGAATCGGAAATATCGTTAGAGTGATCAACATTCTTGTGGTTGAGTAGAACGCTCACTATCCGCTCATAGCTGGCAGCCAGCTCATCCACCGCTTTCCCATCCTTCTTTGCTGAGGCAGCTCCTCCTTCATCGGCGAAGTTGATCGGGGAAGAGGAATCGGAAGTTCTGATTGAAGATTGACTTCCTAAAGAAATTTGTCTCATAAATACGTCCGAGGAATGATAGCCAGCTCTAACGGAAGATGATGCAGGTCGGGTGATCGCATCGTCTATAATGACCTTCTTTAGGATGGCACCAGCAAAGAGGATTGGAGTGTTTCCAATTTGGTCCACGGCATTAGGATTGGCGCCATTACTCAACAGAATCTCAACGCACTTTGCATTGTTCGATTTAACAGCTTCGTGTAGTGCTGTTGACCCTTGGCAGATCGGGAGAGGCATCTGTGGATGAAATTGAAAGTTCAAATTACAGAAAAAGGTTTCTATGGCAAAGAAAAAACCTATGCAAATGTTATTTGCTCAGTTGATAAATATTGAAAAGTAAATCTCAAGCCAGCTGAATGGTTGGTTGGTTGACCTGAAAGGTCAACTGAAGGATTATGTTTTTGGATCCCTACCTAGTAACAAACCCAATTTGGCCAACTAGAAAATATTTCATACCCTGCAACAGGGTGAAGAGAAATGACCCTAGGAAGAATACTGGGAAGACAATAATCCCAGGCATGAGAAGTGCATGATCACGTAGCCCAGCAAGGATTTTTCTGGTTGGTTCCTCGAGCGGATACTTCTCCTAACCTCCTCAAATCACCTTCTTTCTACCATTCTCATTACCACCTTTCCACGCATTTGAGTGCTGCGAACTTTTATTTTATCAATATCGTAGCCGTAGCGTGAAATAATTTCAATTACTAGGGCGACTTTAAAAGTATTTTTGGACATTGCATCAAGTTTTATCGTAACAATAGTTATTGAAGAAAGGATATTTCGATTTCCAGCTATTGCCCAACAGCTAAGCAAATCAAGGACAATGCTTCTCTAAAGAATACGTACAATGCGCGCACTGCAAATAAGGATTTATGACGGAGGATGTAAATAAGGAGAAACAACGCCATCTTCAGTTTGTATCGCGCATACCTAAAAACTCCTTTACCGTTTTCCTCCAGTAATATACTCACATTAATAAGATAATCCACCCTCACAGTTGGGCGATTAATTCTGGCCATGTTAGGAGCCACCGCCGGCTGGTTGGGACTTGCTCCGGCTTTCAACAACTCGGTCATGCATGCCTCATGCCCCAGCGCTGCCGCCATGACGAGGGGTGTCAGCCCAAAGTGGTCGGCGGGACTTGAATCCAACCCTTTTACGGAAAGGAGGAGCCTTACGATCTCTCTGGAGCCCATCCAGGTAGCCAAATGCAAGGCGGTCAGCATGGAGGGAAAAATCTTGGCCGCCGGGTCCTCTCCGAAATCCAAGGCTCTCGAGGCGGCCGACGGGTCAGAGGCGGCGATGGAGTTCAGCAGTCGAGGAGTCACGGTCAAGCCAAAGTAGAAGTGTGGCCCCACAACGTGGTAGCAGTTCTTCCCCTCGAATTCGTCGAAACCAGGTGTTATTCGCTGCGCGGAAATGGTTCGGAGGTGGGGCGAGTCGACACCTTCCTCATCAACATCGACAAGTGCACCGGCGTCTTTTAGCAGAGAGATTAACTTTTCGTGGATTCGGAACATGGCTGGATCGGTGGAAAGCAAAAGGCCCTCGACGGCGATGAGCAAAGGAGTCTCGTGGAAATTATTCCTGGCGTTGACGTTCATCCCGGAAAGGATGAGCGAGTGAACTATATCCATACTTTTTGAAGAAAAAGACGATATGTCGGTGTCTGTCCTTACCACTCTGACTGCCTCGTGGAGGAAAAAGCTACTGTCCTCCGAAAAGAGAATCTGTATATGAGGAAGCGAATTGGAACCATGACTTTTTCCGTAGAGTGTAAATAAGTTACAAAATACCAGCATGTACAAAAATTAATATTCAACAATCAGGAACATGCAGAGAAACTATTTTTATGCTGCTACCAATACAAAAATATTGAAATATGGCTTAGTTTGACAGTGAATAACGGCGATTAATTAATTTCAGAAAGTACTTAGCTAACCAATCGACTAAAAAATCGTACTATCATGGTGAGGACGGTTCTGGTACGGTGTCTTGCCATCAATATGGATTAGCTTATATAGCTTTGTCTTGCCCGTTACCCCATTTGCAAACTATCTCAATTTAAAAGTAATATATTTACGTATATCCCTCCCCTACCAGTCTGCAGATGAAACGATTGCGACCAAAGGAAACTATTCCGGGACGCGAAGATGGGTCTATTTAAGTTTTTCTTGATTCCATGAGCAGAGTACAATACCACGAATTGGCGAATATACCAAGTTTTGACGAAATAAGAACTTTGTTGCAATTTTCCACAATTAAAACTTTATTTCGACCATGGTTTCGATACACTATATCATCATCAGGTCTGATGATGATACAGTGTATCGAAACCATGGTCGAAATAAAGTTTTAACTGTGGAAAATTGCAACAAAGTTCTTATTATGTCTCGATTCCACAACATCACGCCTGACTCTTCACTTTTCGTAAGTATTGACGAATACTGAACTAAAACAGGATATTGAAGCATTAACTCGATACCATCGCTGAAATTTGTAATGAATGAGTTTTAAATTTTTACAACTATTTTGTCCACAAGAGAGGAAAAATAACAATACTCGAGGAAAGTCCACATTATAAATATATTTGCATTTATTTCGTTTGATAACATAATAATATACGCACCATAATATGTCATTTCCATTTTCCAATTTCATAAGCAGACCTATTTCAATTGTTAGTGTTCAAGACCAGTCCCAAAAGTAGTAGGCCTTATAGACGGACGGACGGTTGACGGTTTCTCTGGCTAGGTTCGAGGGAGGGGAGTCTCAGGAAAGACTGGAGGCCGGTGGCTGTTGGCTCCCAGCCTTTACGGAGTACGGCTCATTCGTTTGAGAAACCTCGTCAAGCTTTGTCATGAGCCAGTTATTGAAACAGCGCTACGCCATCAAATTTTGCGTAAAACTGGGCAAAACAGGAAAAAGACTCAAGAAATGGTCACGGCAGTTTTTGGTGAAAACGTCATGGATAGATCGAGTGTTTTTGAGTGGCACAAGTTGTTTCGGGAGGGTAGAGAAGATTTTGAAGACGCCGAGCGTTCAGGAACCCCTTCGAAATGAAAAAGTGACGAAAATCTTGCAAGACTGAAGACTTTGTTGGACAATGATCGTAGATTAAGTGTTCGCATGGTTTCTGACGAACTTGGCATCTCTAAAAGTGATTTGCGTCGAATTTTGACCTAAAATATGGGCATCGTGAGAAAGGTGTTTGCGCAATCCGCGAGTGCTCTCGGACGAACAAAAGGAAACTCGCACGCGGATCTGCCAAGAGCTTCTCGACCATGTGAGTGAGAATTCAAATTTTTTAGTCAATGCCCCACCAGACTTCTACCTCTTCCCCCGCTTCAAATCCGTGCTGAAAGGACGTCACCACCAAAGGGCGTACGAGGCGTGGAAACCCCGCTGAGTGCGGTATGTGGACGCACAAGGGTGCTGCTTCGAAGACTTTTTAGAGAATGCATCAATTCTGGTATTCTATTTTTTTCAATCGAGTCAGTTCTTCTACTTTTGGGACAGAACTCGTATATTTGATTTGGCTTTTTGGGTTATGTGATTAAGACTTTTTCGAATTTCGTTAATATAAAACCACCATTGCAAAAATATGTCACTTATTAACCTTCCTTTTCACGCATGCTTTCCTTTATAAGCTATAAGCCAAGTTTGTTGTAAATTAATTGATGAAAAGGCTGCCACATTTAAATATTTGTTTGTTCCAACTATTATTTCTTTTCATATGAGTTGAAAAGGAAGCCTAATTTTAGAATGAAGTGTGGCATCACGCATAGTCCTCCGCTTTTTTAAACCCAAACTGATCTTCTCCTTAATCATGTGTCCTTCTCCATTCTTTTATTGATGAACTGAAATACTACCCTTGCTGAATGAAAAATTAAACAAATGGTCTTATACAAAGTTTTCATATACTATTTCCTTCCATTTTTGTGATGAGGATCAGTAACTGTAAGTTCATGCATGCCAAAAGAAAATGCCTAAAAAGTATCCTTAAAATATTTCTAACTCCATGGCCTATGTTTTTTTTTACATTGCTGTACATTTTTCCCTTTTGTAAGAGGACAAAATATTGGTTGGGTTATGCAATGTGGTGATTCTTAAATTAACGTGTTTTTCCTGTAAAATGACCTCACCTACCCCGTTTTTTAGCCCTTAATTTAGCAAACATATACATTCACCAGGCGCCAGTATGAGCGACTACCTTATCTGCGAAGAAGCCACCATCAAAATCGAGTTTTTCAGCTTGCATTGAAACGGTGTTCCCTTACTTTAGGTGCGAGCTAAGTCGCGAACTTTCGTTCGCGACTCGGCAAAACTGGAAATGCTCTGCTATCCGACATCTGGGATTACGATATCAACTATAAGCATACATATACACTGCTTAAGGACGTAACTCGCCTATGAGTCTTTCCTATGTCTGTTACTATTAAGTTTTATTCATTCTCCTCCTCATGCTAGTTTGTATTCCACCTTAGTCCACCTGTACGGACATTATTCCAAATTCATGCAAAATCTTTCCAATTGTATGCCTTGTAATAATTTTCCTCCGCCTAGTCTAACTTAGTTTCTCAATGAGCCGTTACCTGTCGGCTTCACCCATCATTGTAACCTCTGTTATAGCATAGTTTACTCTGAATCTTAACTTTCTCGTCTCTCACAAACAACACGCACACGGATGTGAGGTTTTTTGGAATGTCATGGTTTTATCTTGTATGTTAAATGACCGGTTGGCGTGGGTTCTCGCCCACCGGGACGGTGTATGTGTGCCCGTATGGGCCGACAATGAACGCTGAACGCTTAATGCATCACTTAAGTGAAACAGTTTGGACCAATTACCGAAAAATGAGTAAATTAAATTAATAATGTCGATTGTTGACCTTAGACTTTTGGCAAATAGGCTATAGAGGTATTTCAAAAATTTGATTAATGACAAATTGGATTCCAAAAACGGAATAGAATAATCTCTCTTCTTACAATGCCAAATTTGTCAAGTAGTGCCTACTAAATATGGATGAATTAGAGATACGATAATTCGTTTGGTAAACCAGACAACAGTCATGTTTATAAAACATATGGTTGGGAATTGATTTTCTGAGATGAACCCAATCCGCTGTATAAGAAAAAACCGCATACGTCCAGAGATGGCTTGGCATGCCGAAATAAAATCTGTCAGTCCAATACCTCGTGATATCCTTAGGGTAGTGGTAGCTATCCCTGGGGTATATCATGTAATAGTATGTGGAGAGATTTGATCGACTGTATCTGGCAATTCTAATCTCACATTTTCCACGAATATTCCAAGAGCATGTAAGTATCTAAGTACCCGACCATCAAATTACGGGATTAGTCCGTAGTCAGCATCAATTTCATAAACTTAACATCAAGAGAACCAGAATGCTTGTGTCGCGTTTTCAAATAAATTATCGAATAAAATAATACATATAAAATGGCTAATGTAGTCATACAAACAGACTCTCACGAAAATGTTATACATTTATGCCATGCTATGGTAATTATTTCTTGGTGATGTAATGAAAAATACTTAACCGAAACTTATGTCGGAAGGTAATAAACATTGGAATCAAACCAAAGGTTGGTTTGGCGGTTAAGATGAAACTACTAAGCCCAATGGCGTGTGAAACTCACGCATTCAAGATAAATAAGCAAGCTCGATGCCCTGTGACACTTCTGTCCCTAGGGTCCACTTCTAAAAGCTACAAGTCGATTCTAGGGTCTTCTTAAAACAGTCTTAGACGTAAAATAAAAGTCAATTTCTCATATTATGTAATGTAAGAAACAAATATTGAATTATTTATTACCAATGATAGCAAATTTTAGAACAAATTTGAGCATGAGATGTAATAAGAAATTTCAGTCATGAAAGCACACTCAGAGATAATATTCGTGGGAAGTCACTCTACACACGGCATAAATATGCTCACAATTTCCCGAAACGCCGGAAATACAAGTAACTATTCACTTTCCTAGATCAGTATTCATTTTGGTTTGTAGGCGCATCATACCTTAAAATTATGTATAATGTTCACCTTAGTTTCACCTCACCACCATTTGCATGAGTCAAGGGTCTTCAAAGGGTACGTTAAATATCTAGTTAAGGAAGGTGTGGTCTCTAGTCGCAGGCATGGTAGTCAAATAGCAATATAAATTGGAGTGATTTAAAAAAATTGTGGAAAGAATATTATATCCTATAAAAACTTGGGCTGCAGTTGGATGCATATAAGATTTCTACTCAATGCCCAAACCATCAAAAGTTTAGTTTTTCCTTACAATAGAACGAATCAGAGCAAATACAAGTTTTTACATGAAGGTAGTGATTGAAACTATTATATTTAATTTACTGCATTTCGTTGTGAAACTTTTACGTGAAGGAAATGGTAAAAATATGGATAGAAAGAGCAGTAGGTAGGAACGATAGTCGGTGGCGAATTCATAAAATCTACTATATTTGCGGATAATCAAGGTTTAGATGGCCGAGGGAACGGTTAGGCATGCTGGATGGGCTGAGTACATTGTGGGGTGTCTGTTTGTCTTATTAGGTGAGGCTTAGAAATATAGCAGGGAATTCATCCAAACCCTAACTTAATAGGCAGACTGACTACCAATTAACAATCTATCATTATCATCCTTCCGCAATCATAAATGAAACTTATGCAGCAGAAAATGTTTGACACGAAAACGGATAAAACGAAACATTGGCTAGCACAAATTCCGGGCGTAGTCCATGTCCGACTTCTATAGTTAATGTACGCATTTTTATTCGTTTTATAAGAAATGATGAACACAATTGCATTTTTAACTACCCTGATATTAAATACCGGCAAATGTTTTCAAATAACACGAAAGCTGGAATTCTATATATGGTACTCCAAATATGTGCACATATGATTACTTACATTGCTCCATAAACCTGTTTTTGAATCACTACGTATGGCCTTTCTCCGATCATGCAGAAACTTCTTCACTCTATTTACATCCTTGTCGTTAATTGCTTTGGAAAGTCTTGTCGCAAAAATTCTTGATAACATACCATCCTCCCCTAATGTCGGGATTTGCGAGTGATTACGCGCATTGGTATTATACCTAAAATAATGGTTTTCATTTTCGTATCCGACTTCAGGGTCAATCACGTTCTCCCTGTACATCTCTCAAGATGGATCCTTTTCTAAAACTGAAATGAAAAGAGAAAAGAACAACTCGAGGTAAGTAAATTTTCCATGTTGATAGAATGTACATGTAATATGCCGATATTACTGATAGTTTTCTTATTTGGCATTATTATTATTAGGTAATCTACCGTTTAAGGTAGGTTTTTGGATGGACACAACTATCAAATAAACATTTTGTGACTCCCCACCTAGCAAACTAATCTATATCAGGTCCCTCTTCATCTCGGTGTACTTCTTTCCTCCCTTCATGCCGTCCAACATCCCTATCCTGTTCCTACCCTTACCTCGCTTGCCCAACATTCTCCCCTCTATTACCTTCTTCAAAATTCCACTACCGCTCAATACACCTTTCATCCATTTTTCCTGCCTCCATAGGATTTCTCTCAACAAACCCCTCTCCTCGCCCACCATCTCTAGTACTTCCTCATTTGTTTTCCTTTCGGTCCATTTCACCTTCTCCATTCTTCTCCACACCCACATTTCAAAAGCCTCCAATCTACGTCTATCCTCCTGCTTCAGTGACCACGTTTCCGCGCCGTACATAGCTACGCCCCATATCAGAGTTTTTACGAGTCTTGTCTTAACATCCCTACTCAACGTCCCCGTCATCAACTCCCTCCTCCTTGAGAAAGCCTCCTTGCCTAGCGCAATTCTTCTCCTTACGTCCCTACCACTTTGACCGTTAAAAAGATTGGCATAAAGAAACAAAATAGTAATACTAATTCTAAGATAAACACTACTTAGTGGAGCTTGAATAAATTGAACACCTATTCAGGAAGTGTTTTAGAAGGAGATGGGTAAGTGATAAGACTACTAAAAGAATAATGTTGCGTAAAGAAGTTTTTAACATTGAAGGGGAGCACATGGATGGGGCACCTTTAGTAAAGATGTAAATTAAATACTAGTTAAAACCTTAATAACGAGAATATTTTTTTATGGATCGTAAACTTTGTCGTTTGAGGCAAGAGGATGAGCTTAAACTTGATCCTTTGAAAAGAAATCAAGAGCTCTACGGCCTCAGGTTAAAATAATAAGGGGGGAAAAAACTACCAACGGCCGTAAACAACAGTCGCAACTCTCGTCAGACTAATTGCTGTGTTGGTTTTTCGCGGAAACCAGGGAAGAGACCATGACACAACCTCTCAACCAAGAATACCCTCTGTGGTGGTTTATGGGAAATTAATCCACGCCAGGGACCACACACAGCCAGAAACACACTATCCTGTTTAGAATCCTTCACGAGGCTGCGGGACCCCGTTAAAGCTTCTAGGTGGAAAAATAACCCTTCACGAGGCTGTAGGGAAGACCCCGTTAAAGGTACCAAAGGTGGTCTGTGCTCGTCCTTCGTGGATTGATACAGAGTGTGTACTTGTAGAACATCCTGGTACCTTTAATGGGGTCTTCCCTACAGCCTCGTGAAGGGTTACTTTTCCACCTAGAATCTTTAACGAGGTCCCACAGCCTCGTGAAGGATTCTAAACAGGATAGTGTGTTTGTGGCGAAAAACCAACACAGCAATTAGTCTGACGAGAGTTGCGACTGTTTTTTACGGCCGTTTGGAGTTTTTCCCCCCTTATTACCTTGATCCTTTGAGATCTATGTCTATAAAACAATTAGGAAAAAAATTAAAACGGACGGAAAAGAAAGAAACGAAGTTCTAGGCATGGTAGGAGAATAGAGAAGGTTATTGGGCGAAATTCGAAAGAAGGCGGGACAAGTGGATACTGGAGATACTAAGAGTCAATGAGATGCTGAAGGTGGTAATAGTAGGGAGCATTAATTATAATTGGCAATTTTCCATAAAATAAAATTGTAATGCGACCGGTTTCGATGTAACTGCATCATCTCCATCAACTGCAACTGCATCATTCATCGATATTAACGACTCTGTTAAGAACCACTGCTAAATATAACTAATGCTATCATGGTCTACCATCATTCTCTATCATGGCTTCTAGCATTCTCTGCCATGAGTACTAGCATCATCATCATAAGATTTTTTTAAATTGGCATCAAGTAAAGTAAATTTTCAACAACGGTTTTCAAGGAACTGTGAGCGAAATATCTCTTTAAATGTCCGAAAAAAATAGCGCATGTGCTTCATTACTGAGTAGGCATGCGTTTTTTTTTAAATGATAAGGATGAAGATTTCGGCTCTGAGTTCTTTTAATATTCCTTAGAGTGGACTGTTTACCTTTCTTCTTCATTAATAATTTATAATGAATAAAACTTCCCATTACTATGGAAAAATGTTTACAATAAAAACAACTTAGAGCAATATAAATCTTTCATATCTACGAAGAAGAAAATCAGAGGTAGAAAAACATGTTCAATATCCCCATATTTGCATTGTCACGTTGATGGACGAAAGCAGTCAAGTGATATGATTCCTCTTTTTATATAGAAAGTGAAAAATTTTAGCTACTTAGGGTGTAGAATCACTAGTGATGAGAAGTAAGAAGGGATATAGCAATCAGAATTTTAAAGAAGACTCCCGAACAGCATAAATAAATACTGATAGGAAATAGTACTAGCGCATAAATGAGAAATATTTCATTAATAGGAGTCTACCTTTCCACCGATTGGAGACTTGAACGATAGGAACAAGATGATTGGAGGCGATGAAAATACGATGCTACAGGAGAATAATAAAAATAATATAGATGGAGTAAAAATTGAGGAATACTTTGAAGAGCGGATGAAAAAAGAATCCTATGAAGAACAATTATAAGAAGAAGAGGGAAACTAACTAGGCACATCCTGACCCACGAGAGCTGACTGAACAAGTAATGTAAAATATTGATACCATGAGCTATGAGGGAATGAAGAGATTGGTAGGGAATAGCATTGTTTGGAGATCTGCCGAAGTTAATCCTCAAATTGAAAAAACCCGTGATAAGTGGAGTTTGATTGGCTGCAAGAGTGATTTTACGGAATAGGAAAAAGACAAGCCATATCCCAAAGCCGCAGTATTGTCCCGGACCACGGTGTCAAAAGCTTTCTGCAGATCCAGGAATTTAATGAAGACTGCTTTCCATTCTTCCCTAAGTTTTCGAAATTCAAAATTGGCCCTCAATTTGGAACTCTTCAACTCGTCTTCATATCACAACCGATTTGAACCAATTTACGATTTACTAGTCTTCTTTTCGTTTTTCCTGTTCAAAGAGCACTTGCTTGTTAACATGCTAACTAGCCTTAAGTTTTTCACCTTCTTATCCTCCTCAAATCTCTTCACGAGCTCACTGTTTTAAGTTCTTCTTAATCCTTTTGTTTTTTGAATCCTTCTTACCATTTTCCCTACCATTTTCTTACCTTACCATTTTTCGGTTTAGTATTAATTTTAATAAAACATAAACTTTTGCATTCAAATTGCTGGAAACCTTTCTCAATTGGGCCAAAAAATAACTTAGTAATCTTAATTTTAGAAAACACCGGACTCTGATTGAGATAACTCTGATCCCCTTGCATGACTCAGAAGCACACAAAACTCCATTCCGCTGCGCACGTATGTATCAGATATGTTGACTAGAAATCTTTAAAAATATTCGCAATGATTTCAGACTTGATATGATAAATTGCAAGCAACTTAAGCGAAGGATATCCGTTTATGTAAAAGCAGTCTTATCTAAAACTAGTATAAATGGGAACATGCTCAATTTCGCCAAACCTACGTTTAATTTTCCATTGTAAAATGCTAACATTTGTCATCAGTTTTTATGAGATATTCGAGCTATTCTTGGAAATTCTTCGGAAAAAGATTTTCCTTTTCCAAAGAACAATCGGAAAACTACTGATGGATGTTTGTTATCCATACAGAGACGGATTAGATAAGCTCTTGCATCCTCTATTGGACACTAAAATAAACTTACATACGAGGGTATTCCCAGAAGTACACGATTGGAAAATCTTGGAACACCGAGCCATATTTTCAAGTTTGCGAACAGAAAATAATCCGAGGCGGCTAAATCTGGCGAATAGGGTGTATAAGGTGGCATTTTAAACTTTAATTTATGAATTTTGGCCTTTGCAATAACGGATTTGTGAGCTGGTGCATTGTCTTGATGAAAAAACACTTTCTTCTTAGCCAAATGCGGCCGCTTTTGCTTTAATTCTTCGCTCAAACGTCGCAATGAGTTTGCATAACACTCCCTGTTGATAGTTTTTCCTTTTGCAAGATAGTAAAGAAAAATTATCCCAAGAGCATCTCAAAAAACCGATGCCATGACCTTGCCTGCAGATGAAACGGTCTTCGCCTTCTTTGGAGCCGGTTCTCCCTTTTGAACCCACTGTTTTGATTGTTCTTTTGTCTCGGGTGTGAAGTAATGGACCCATGTTTCATCTGTGAAACTTTGTTAGACACTCAATTGAAACACGACACTGGTTTTGCTCGAGTGTGAGCAAACGCGGCACCCATCTTGCACACAGCTTTCTAATGTCCAAATTTTCACTTAATATGCGATGTACCGCACTTTTTGAAATGCCTACTATGGTTGCTAGCTCGCGCACTTCCAGTCGACGATTATTCAGTATCACTCTGTGGATTTTCTTCACCGTTTCTGGGGTCGTCACATCATTTGGTCGACCAATGCAATGCTCGTCTTGACAGCTCGTTTAAACTCTGCTGCCCAAGATTTTACTATTGTAAACGAAGGAGCAGACTCGTCCAGAGTAGAATCCAGTTCAGCTTTTACGTATAATTGTTGGGCTGAGGCCTTTCAGATAAAAGTATTGTATCACATAATGATGACCAATTTTTGCTCTTTTCACAAATTCACTAAAAACGTTCACCATAGATGGCTGCCAAATAAATACTAAACAACGTAAGTCTTCAAACTTGAAACACATGCTTTTTAGATTGCCTACTTTCTAATACAGTGATATTTTTTACACAACTACCCCCATCTCTAGGTTAGGCCAGGTACTTCTGGGACCACTCTCGTATTAACCGACGCGTATGAAACAATGAACAGTACGTTCAATATAAACACAATCGCTCAATTTCCTTTAACAAAATTCTGTCTGACTGACGCTCAGGCGTCGGAACTGATTGGGCAGGATTATCAACCTAAACCTGGTAAAATTCAAACGCTCTGTTACCTTATTCGTAAATTATAAAATCCGACATGAGTAATATCTATTTAAAACCCATAATAAATAATCAAATCATGAAAAACTTGGGAATTTACATTCCCTCCGAGCTGATGCTTACGTGTTACGGTCCTCGGCTGGCGCAGATTCCTCACTGATCTAATCCAAATTGAAAGACACTAAACACTTCCATGTCAGGATTGATAAGTCATATGAGATGATAAATATGAACTGATAAGCGTGAGAGAACTCCTTTACCGACACCAATATTGTTTCTTCTGACTGCACTTATCTCGCAGCCCTTTCGTCATCAATTAGCAATGATAAATCAGCGTTATTTGGAGTAATGTGATCATAACAATTCGATCGATATAATCTGTATATAGACGGTTTAGACCAAGATGAAGTTATCACCTCAAACGATATCAACAAGATCCTCAGATACGATGAATCTCTTCAAAAGGGATAACTATTTTTCCGGGTGTCGCTTTCTTTAGAATAAATCCAATAAACAAAAACTGTTCCCAAGTAAATATCAATGATAGCCAAAGGAATGCATAAAAAAGAAATGTCAAAATTAGTTTTTTTTTTCACTTTACCTGGGCCACTTAATTTTCTCTCATCCATAACCAAAATAATTTCTTTCGGTCCTGAGATTACTTCTTTGACTGCAATATCATATTCAGCTTCATCCAACTCTACAAGTACGTCATCTATCGCCCAGTATCCATTGCCCAAGATTCAATTCTGACACCTGAATCTTGAATATAGTATTGGTCTTCGGCATCCATAAAGCGTGACCCAGCTTTCGATCTCGTATTGGTCGGGATGAAAAGACCTCTTGTTCCCACCCGATAAAGCCCTACGGCCAGTGTTCCTGCACGAGAGGAGGGTACTGGCTACCCTCCGTGCTTACTTAAGCAGATGCAGCCATCCTCCCACTGGTGCTCCCACTGTGGCCACGAGATCTCACTCGAGCCACTGTCAAACATTGGGTACTGACCAGCTATGTCACCATTATTCTACATGCCTGGGATCTTGTCGCTCGCGAACTACTTATCGCGGGGATAATGATTGGCTCAGTGACCACCACCTCGCCACGTACCTTCCATGCCTCTCTGTCGTACAATTCCTGGATCTGGACTCTCGACGGAGATTTGGGGACAACAGGGTGCACATGGAATGTTCCAATCTTTCCCTGTGTGACAGGCTTGGATTTCTTCTCCAGCATCACGTTCAATTCGACATGGTTTTCCCTGCTGCTCTCTTGCCTCGTACGCCGGTAAGGTCTCCTAGCTCACTGACTGCCATCTTATTTTCCTTGGCCTTACGAATCTCGGTATCGACTCCAACCCGCTCACGTAATGCAGGTGCGCCGTGATAGATTTGTCTCTTTGCGCTTCATTCTGCCTAATTTTGTGTTTACATTCTTCAATTTCCTTCCATCGCATGGTTTCCTTGCCCTTTTCCTCTTAACTCACCCTACAGCTTTGTTTGCTCTTTTCGATATCCCTTGTTTGTTCCCATCTTTCTTTTACTGGGTCCTTCTTCCTGTTCCCGCTCTTCCATTTTTCCAATTCCCGCAGGTTTACGTTCCTTTTTGTCCTGTTATATGTTTGTACGTTCCATTTCCTTATCCGTCTTCCCATTTTTATCCAACCAATTTGAAGTTATTTCTCCTTGGAACTAAATTGTAATTCGAAACCGCACTCGCTCCAGTATCGCAGAAACTATGCGCATTGATTAAGCAGTTACAACCTATATCTGTGCTTAACCATATTTAGTCTAACTAATATCTTCCTGGGCTCCCGGGAATTCTGCATGCGTACTGATGTATATTGCGATGTTTAAACCAATCTTTAGTCTTAATTAAATCATTTATCCAGCAGAAATAAGAAATCCTATTACAACAAAATTAAGAGATTATATCAACCTTGAAATATACTCCCAAGAAACAACAATAATTTAACTCCACAACTTGTAAATTTTCCCACGCCTACAAAAAATATTTTTTGATGCATGATTCACTCACGAGAATGGAATTTTTATTTCTCTACATAAACGAAAAAGTGTCTTCTTCGCATTTAAATCATATTCAGCCTCTTCAGGGACATAAAAAATATAAAAATCAGGGAATAATTAGCGGTCACGCTGTCGCAATATAACGCCTTGCCAAGCGAAAAGTTATTGCATTTTATAGGTAATCAACCGGCTAAGATAAGGGGTTTTGGGTGGACACAACAACCTTTTTCACAACTAATTTTATTTTATCTCCCAACAAAACACAACTTTATATCCTAATTTGCAAGCAAGTCCCTCTTCATCTTCGTATACTTCCTTCCTCCCTTCATTCCGTCCAAAATTCTTATCCTATTCCTGCCCCTTCCTCGTTTGCTTAACATTCTCCCCTCTATTACAGTCTTCAACATTCCACTACCAATCAATACACTTGGCACTCATTTACTGCATCCTTTTGATTTCTCCCCACAATCCCCTCTCCTTCTCCAACTCACGTAGCACTTCTTCATTTGTTTTCTTTTCTGTTTACTTCAACTTCTTCATCCTTCTCCACACCCACATTTCAAGAGCCTTCAACTTACGCCTATCATCCCACAATGACCATGTTTTCGCGCAATAACTAGGCATTATCAACGTTTAAAGAGTCTTTTCTTACTATCCTTACTCAAAATACCTGTCATCAGCTCTCTCCTCTGTGTGAAAGCCTCTTTGCCTAGTGCAATTCATTTCCTTATGTCCCTTCTACTTTGACCATATTGGTCCAAAGCGCTTCCGGGATACGTAAATTTTTCCACCTTTTCTAGTTTCTACCCTCCTATTTTAACGTATAACTTAGCCTTCTTTATCTAGAAAACGGCATAATCTTTATTTTATTTACATTTATTCTCATACCATATCTATTGTATTAAGTTTACAATTCACCCAGCAAAGCTTGCAACCCCTTGGCTGACTGACACACTAGAACTTGGTCATCAGCAAACCTGATTTTATGAATTCCCATGACTTTCATTCCTATCTATTGGATCTAGATCTCCCCATTCCTCTTCATCATTTCCTCCACATATACGTTTAACAATACAGATGATAATGGACAACCTCACCTTAAACCTCTTCCTAACACTATCCATCCGGACTCTCCAACCCCCACTCGAACCTGAGCAGTTTAAGATATAGGTTGGAGATTAGTCTCCTATTCCTCCAATCCATTCCTTTGTACTGCTATTTTTTAAATAAAACAGTTTCTGGCGTGACTTGGTGGAAAATCTTCATATTGAATTTGAAAAATAAACAACTTGACTTTTCCACATAGAAAATTTTTATTCACTGCCTAGGTTTCGTAATGGTATAATATGCCATATAATTCATTATGGTATAGTAAGCCACACGAAGAACCATGTTGAACCACTAAACAAGAGTGGGGTGTACAAACTCTTCTGCAAAGACTGCAACCGGATCTACATGGGCCAGACGGGAAAGAGATTTGAGACGAGAGTAAAGGAGCACCGAGCATACTTTAGAAGCAACATCTCCATGTCACTCTTTGCCAAACACCTGAGAGATTGCGGCCACAGCAGTGATTCCATCTCCGAAATCCTGCACATTGAGAAGAAAGGCCACCGCCTTGATGCGCTAGAGCGATTAGAAATCCAAACAATATAATATATAGTATATATAATATATATAACTCCGCTCCCCTCTGGCTTCCCTTTCCCCCTCCATAACCTCCTCCTTCACCCCTCTCCCACCACCTGTTCTCCGCTCCGCTTTCTCCCCCTCCACATACCCCTCCTTCACCCCTCCCCCACTACCTGTTTTTCCCCTCTCCCTCGTCCCCTACTCTCTCTGCACCACGTACCCTTTTCCTCAGTCATATCTTATTTTCCGAAGAAGACGGAGTTCGAGTCCGTCGAAATTATCAAGATATTATTGTGAGTGTTCTTTTTATGTGTTCTCGTGCTGTGTGTTACTGTCTAAGTTTTTTATTCAACACTTCCGTGTTACTTCGAAGAAATCATCTATATATAGTATGTACATTCAAACACGAAATACTGCCATACAGCGAATAAATATTCATTCATATTGAAATAGAGATAAGGAAATGGGAAAGGAACACACATAAAGGACGAACACAAGAGAGGTGGGGAAGGCGAATTTGAGCAGATCACAAATGTAAAAATATTTTCTCGACCGGGACTTGAACACCGGATCTCTCATACATATATATTTCCGAGATGTTGTACCATAACGAAAACTAGGTAGTGAATAAAAATTTTCTATGTGGAAAAGCCAAAGTCAAGTTGTTTATTTTTCAATTAAGTATTTTTCCACAATTCACTCAACCAAACGCCTCTTAGAAATCTAAGAAACAGGAAAATACACCCTGATTGTATTCTATGTTCCACTCGATTGCTAATCTCGTTACTGCAATGGCATCACGTGTGCCTCTCCCCTTTCTGAACCTAAACTGATAATCTCCTAAGTAATCATTTACCCTTCTCTCCTTCCCCTTGTTGATGACCCTGAGAACCACTTTATTTGCGTTCGAAATCAAACTTATTACTGTTATTATTACATTGCCATTATTTATCTGTAGTTCTCACATGAGCTTTACCCAAATTCCTCTCTCATAAACACTACGGATTAGACCATAAAAACTCTTCCACATTTTTCTAAACCTTTAAGTATTTCCACAGGAATGTTATCTACCTCCACGGCCTTATTCAGTTTCATCAACCTTAATGTCCTTTCTATCTCATCGTTGAGTAAGCCTAAACCTAAGCTACGCATCTACATCTACGTCATATTCTCCTGCTACGTAACCGTGCTGGCATAAGTTCTTCACCATACAGTTCTTTAATACATTCATTTCATCTCCTTTGGATCTTTCGTGCTTCAACTAGTATTTTTCCCGACTTTTCGCTAATTTTCAACCCATGTTTTCCTTTCTTACTTCCAGATAGTTTTTTAACCTCATTGTACATATATTGCACCAATTTTACCCCTCCTCTGCAAACTTTCTATATCCTCGCACTGCGTCTTCCACCACGCTTCTTTTGCTCAAATTTTTACACGTCTCAATTTATTATTTAACTCTCTGTACTTTCTTCTACCTAATTCTGTATTTACTTTCTTGCATTTCCTTCTCTCATCTATCTTTCGAATCATCTCATCCGAAATCCATGGTTTCCTTGCCCATTTCCTATTAAGAGTTCCTATTGTTTCTTTTGCGGTACAATTGAAATTCCTCATCAAGCTTAACTGATTATCTTACGGAGCTCTTAGATCAAAGAAAACATAATCTATTTCTCTAATTTTACCCTTAACCAAATAGACACGAAAAATTCTCGAGCCACTTTCATTAGTTTCGAAGATAGAAGCTTGTCTTTGAAATGTCAGAAATGTCCGCTCTGGCAAATGAGATGTTCGATTCCGCCGAAATACGTCCCAATGACCACTCGTAAAAAATTCTGATGATTAATTAATATTAGCATTTTTGGCCTGGGAAGTTTAACTGCAAAATAATCTCTAAAATAACAAAATATCTTAATCAACTATTCACTAAATCGATGTCAGTAGTTAGAGCTAATGAGGTAACAACACAAAATGTGTTCGATTATATGAAATACATAATTGTATAGGTAATACATTGTATACGCACAATTGCATGCCTTTCACGCACTTTGGTAGTTTCCTGATTAAAAAATATTATTTTTAGAAAAAAAGGTGACATTTGGTGATAAATTTGTAACCATCACGCTGTAAGATAAAATTTTTTTTTTCGGATTTACATAAAACTGAAAATTTTGTGTGGCATTCAAGGGTTATGGGAAACAGAATTTTCTGAGGAAGCTTTCATGACCTTAAAGGGACTGAAAGCTTCAGCTTGTCTCTCACTCAGGTAAAACACACTCCTAAGATTTCACTACGAGCCTTAAAAGGCGAAATCGGGGGATTGAGATGGTGCGGTGGATTACGTACTGGTTTCCCACCCAGAGGCCCGGGTTCGAATCCCGGGTGCAGCAGATAATTTTCAGTGGTATCCCGATCTCTACTTAAGGTTCTTTGTGGAGAGCAATTTGAATGAGTACGCCGCCCGTCGGATGGGACGTTAAACTGTGGACCCCTTGGCGCCTTTCGTTAAGATCAGACTAATGACGACGCTGGGTTTCTCTCCACCCTTCAGCCTTTCCTGTCCTTCCCCAATGGTTCGATTGACGTCAGCTGCCGGTCACCTCCCCTAAAAACTATTAATACTAGTTAAAATGCGAAATCATTATTTTAAATGTGTAATGCAAGTTTCTATAACGCTTGTAATTTTTCAAGTGACGTTATTTCAACAGTATGGACATAAATAAACGTACAGTTCTATTTTTAATTTGTTCGTCCAACTTTTGATCATACTGTCTCATTGAACCCATTCCGGCATTTTTTGTCAAATGACGGGAAAGTAAAATTTCTAATATTTTTTTAAATTTGATACTTAATATTGACGACGTCCATATACCTCACTTATTTAAAAAGTATGGGAAAACCTAATTCATATTTCAAGTCTCTTTTTTATATTCCAAAGGGAAATACATAAGTTGTCAGCATTCATGAACTATCATCAAGTACCTACTACAAATGTACTGTTATACCTTGTTACAAATGAAAATATTTTTGCTGCTAATTCAGCAAAACATAACCAAGGCCTTCGTTTGTTTTTTGTAAAACCATTTTTCGATCGAAATATTTCATCGCAATAATGATCGTCTTTCGTAACTTTCATCAGTCTAGCAACAATCCCAATCCCAAAAGCAAGATCCCAAGTCACCACCAGATTTACTATTACCTATTAATATTCCGAATCAGCAGTTTTAAACAATCTCTTCATTTTGAAAGGATGATTATGAGCAGAGGAATACAATAGATATGTCCCATTCATTTTGATAGCTGAAACAATGCAATGACTTTAATATGTTAGGCGTTTTTTCCGTAAATGAAGTATTCACATCCTCGACTACCCCTAAATATAAGTACCTAATGTATTTAATTAGTGAATACTTGCCAATCAAAGTAGTCAAGCCATCAGTGCACGGGAATGCTAATCAAAAGGTTGTGTTCAGAATCGCAAATCGGGGATGAGTAATAAGACCGTCAAGGATTTTTTCAGGGGTACATCCTGGAGAAAAATGAACTATCCTTCAAGAGTCCTAAGAGTGTATTAACCGGAACGTAACCCATGAGATTATCCTTCAGTCTCAGCATGAAAACAGAGTTTAAGTACAACAATATTTAGCTACATAAAAATCAGCCAATCTAAAGTCTTCTCTTACCAATCTCCGTGGATCGACGCTAGACCTCCCTGCGAAATCATACGAGACTCATATCTTACTACCTTGATCAAAAAGTTCCCGGAATTTATTCTGAAAATTAAAAATACAAGTTTATTCATCTAAATCTATATTGTCCCCTTCAAAGTAATCCCCATCGACTGCAACACACTTATGCCAGCGCTTGATCCAATCCTCGAAACATTTTTTATATTCGGTTTTCGGTATGTCCATCAGTGCTTCCTGCGATTTTTCCATTACTTCCTCTCGGCTGCTAAAACGCGTTCCCCGTAATGGTTTGTTAACTCGATTGAACAGAAAGAAGTCACAGGGAGCCAAATCAGGTGAATTCGGTGGCTGTTGGATGGTATTTGTTGCATTTTTCGTCAAAAAATTACGAATAATGATAGCACTGTGCGACGGTCTCGACGCACTGTGCGACGATTTCTGGTCTCTTTCGGCGAATTGCTTCACGCAAACGTCTCATAACGCCCAAATAATACTCTTTGTTTACTGTCTGGCCTTCTGGCAAAAATTCATGATGCACTACACCGTTGTAATCCATGAAAACCGTCAGCATTGCCTTCTTTTTTGACTGAAAACTACGTGGTTTTTTTGGTCTCGGCTCATTTGGTGAACGCCATTCACTTGCCTGATGTCTGGATTGCGTGTCGTACTCATAAACCCACGTCTCGTCTCCAGTAATGATCCTTTTGATGAATGTGGGATCGGATTCAGCCTCGCAAATCATTTCTTTTGCGACGTCAACACGGTCTCTTTTTTGCATGAAATTGAGGTCTTTTGGCACCAACTTTGCTGCTACACGACGGAAACCCAAATCATTAACCACAATGTCTTGGGCGGATCCATAGGCAATGTTCAAGTCCTCCGCTATTTCTCTGATGGTTAATTTGCGGTTATTGACCAACATTTCTTTTACTTTATCAATTTTTTCACCGACTTTCGATGTCGATGGTCTGCCACTGCGTTCATCATCTTCGATTGACTCACGACCACTTCTGAACCGCTCGTGCCACTGGTAAACGACCGTTTTTTTTAGAGAATCGTTGCCGAAACATTTTTCCAACATTTCCAACGTCCGTGCGCCACTAAATCCGTTTTTTACGCAAAATTTAATACAAGTTCGTTGTTGCAAATTTAAATCCATTTCTGCAATTGTAAAAAATCGCCAACACACACAGAGATAGATGTACTCTTGGCTACGTAACTTTTGCAAATGTCAAGTTATGACACTAAGATTTAAAGGGAATATCAACAACAGATGTACCAATTTAACAAAAAAAACAGAACTCAAATCGGAACGATGGGAGCGCCACACGGTGGTTATTCCGGGAACTTTTTGTTCAAGGTAGTATACCATGATAGGTACACTGAAGGGCAGTGTATTTTTTTTCGCGTCAGAGTTGACCGATTCCTCGAGATTGTCGCAATTACAGCAAATGTCTCATTTTCCTTGAGATGGAGAAATGTTGCCGAACCAATACGCTGCTCAAAACCCACGGAAGCTAACCAGTTTTCCTCTGGTTAACCAGTTTAATATGAGTCACGACGAAAAATTCTTCCGGCACCTTTCGGGTTTCTCATGTTAGGAGTCGGTATAGCTTTCGAACCCGTGCCTAATCCATAATATTTACCGTCGCTATGCCTCATCCTTACTCCAGAAGAATAAATCATGTGGTTTTAATGCTAGAGTTAAAGGGATTCGTGCAGCGGCATTGCATTGCTATTGGATGTTGCCCTTTCAACCATTTGCTAAATCAAGCGTAGGTGGGAGTCGAATCATTCTCCCACCCCCCAGAGAAAATGTGAGGTCGCTGCCCATCACCGCTGAACGCAAATATCGTCCCATTAAATGCGTGGTATGGAACACTCACCCCATTTGCTGAGAGAGAGGCCAACCTGTCCGGCGTCGTGCCATCAAAGGCTTGGGAGAGAATTTTGGTAGACGTACATTCGCTCCGACGAGAGAGCTATCTCCTCTTCATCATCAGGGCGATGGTTGTTTCGTAGGCCGAATAATGCATGCTTCGATTCTTCGTTTTCATTTTCGTCCAGGATCGACCCAGAAATGCCCAAAATTTGGTCCGCGCTCAGCAAGGCTATGTGTCGATAATCCAGGAACCTGCTGGAGATTAAAAGGGAACATAAATAGCAAAAACTAAAAATAAATGTCGGAAGATGCCATCCTGTCGTCACTTGGCATATGAGGGAAATTCCATTTGTCAGTACATAAGCGACCCTTGGTCCTTCCTGCTTACATTCTCACGCACGATTGCTCATAATGTGACACAGCTAAAAGTTTTCGCATTCCCTTGGAATACGGAAAAAAGTAACTTGAGAAATCAATAAGATACCTGTCAGTTAACAATTTCAGGGAGTATTAAAAAACCATCGATTTGAGCGGTGGCAATTATATATTCTGTATTTGTTAAGTAGACCCCCAAAATGAATATATACGTTGACTCAATAAATCCGCATATTCAGAAGTAACAGATATAAGATAACAATCCAAAATGCTAATCCTAAGGTTTAACTTCTGCCTTCAAGCAAACATATTTGTCACAGACTTACCAGTCGGTACTCTGGTGATCATTTTATAGCTTTCAACCAGAAACATACTAAAACTCCAAAAGAGAAATTTCAAAGTGTAAAAATTATTCGCCTTGACCGGAATATGAGGATCCAGGTCAAGACAATTGATTTTTACACTTTGAAATAGTATCTGTATTTTAATGCATGTTAGCGAATGACTCCGTTAAAAGTTACTGTTGCGGTATCTCCCGCAGTTCTTCTCAAAGAAACTCCCTCTCAATGGACAATTCAAAATACAGGGAATTAAGGTATCCGCATGCTGACAAAAATCCAACTTTCGATTTTTTTTACGAAATAACAATCGAGAAATTGAAAAATAAACAACTTGGTTTTTCCACATAGAAAGAATCTATTATTAGAATCTATAAATAGGTTGTTTTGCAATTTCATAACGAAGATTTTCCACCAAGTCACGCCAGAAACTGTTTTATTTGACAATCGAGAAGTTAGTATTCGGGCCTGTTATGAGGGATACTCGCCCCTAGTTCCCTTGTCCTTGAACAAAGTGCCTCCTCATTTGAAACCTCCTTCGTCTCCCCCCCTTCCATCATCTTTTCCTTCCTACTCATTTCCCCTTCCGCTCCCCCGTTTACCACCTCATTGTGCCAACTCACAATCCCCTCCCGCATTATAACCCATACCCTTCCTCCCCTTCCCTCCTCAAATTTCCTTCCATAATCCATCTTTCCTCCGAGAAGGAATCCGACCATTTTATGAAATTTTATGCCTAATAATGTCGCCAATGCGTCGAAAACGGTAGTAGTGTAATAAAGTTTAATGTGAAAACATACAAAGTTTACTTATTCAGTGATCATGGATTTTCACTCAGTTCAGTCTGAAACCATTGAATCCATCCTTAAGTCATTTTCTAAAAGATGTCTCTGGTACTTATTTCTGATGAATAGTTTTATCAGGGCAATTATAATATTTTTCTGATATGATGCATAGCAGAGGGCTATCGTAACTTGAGATCACTTACACATGTTTAATAAAACATGCGTATAATACGCCGAACTGAACATTAGTACCTACTGAGAAATTATGCGCAGATGAATATAATTAGAATCAAAAAATAGATCTTACTGACATTTTGTTAGGCTACGTATTTAACTGGTTCCATTTACATGGAGTGTGAATATTCGCGATTATAGAGTTAATATATCCAATGTTATCACTGACTTAACCATTCCATCGTTGGGCCTGCTGTTCCCAATTGCTCGAGCATGAACGCCGTCGAATCTGGATGGCGATGAGATTTACGCTATTTTTCCCCCGCATTCATCCGAGGAACTGTGACTAATTTTACCAGGCAGTGAATTTGCTCCATTAGATGTTCTTTCTCCTTCAACTTCCTTTCTCATATGTCTCCGTTGTTTTGTAGGGAAATACCTCTCGGCGGATGAACTCAACAGATAGTACAACGCGAGTTTACCTGTGAACAAAATGAGCGAAAGTAGGGAGCATGGCTCTCAACAATCCAGGCATCAATTATGCGTCAGAAAAGTCAAAAGAAAGGTAGTGCATTCCAATAAATTGAGATTCATTGATTTTGCTTCAACAAGTACTCATTGGCTAGAAGAGGATAGCAGGGAGGATGGAGTAGCTGAAAGGAATCGCCCAAAAAATATAGTTAAGAGAAAATGTGGTAGAAAGTGCTCCATTGTGTCAGAACCTCAGGGCCTGAAACCAGGAATCTCTAAGGTTCAACATTCAGAACACAGTTACAGTTCCATATTCAATGATTCATACCCATTTGAGGAATCTCCATTTTCTAAAATGGCAAAAACTGCCAGGTAAGTCGTCATTCTTCATGAAATCTAATATTTAAATTCAATTCCACACACTCAGGTGCTGAACTTTCTCATTTAGGAAGGACATGGGACTCAAATATTTAGGATTGGACAAATTTCTCTCTCCAAGGGTATGCAGAGAGGACAAAGACCACTGTAGATGCTCTGGATGCTTATCAAGTTCGAAGTCCCCAAGTTTGATGCAAATTTCAAACATGGAAAACTCACCACCCTTTGGTTCATTATTTAACAGAGAAGATGCACTTGATGCGACTCCAGACCAAAGTTTAAGGTTAGAGTTAGGGCCTGTTAGCCCATGGAATAAAATGCCTCGATGCACCCTATCTTTATCAACCATACACATCCCAATAAGGAATAGTTCTCCAGAAACTGATGAGGAATCCATGAGTTTAGCTTCATCGTCTAGTGTCGGAAGAAATTCTGAATTCCCACACTCACTCCTCCATAATGTGGGTGCACCAAACAAAAGGAGTAGAGAAAAAATGTTCACAAGCACCCCAATATGTAAAATGAACTTACTTCGATCCAAGGATGAAGAGGAAAAATCTTCAGTTAATCCAGAGTGTGTAGCCATTCATTCAAATAAAATATCCAAGTCTTCAAGCAAGAACACATCATCTGCATCTACATCTCCATCAGAAATGCTGAAAATAGATTCTAGTATCAAGGAAAACCCCCCAGCAACTCTTAACTCTCATGCTGTTAAATCAGCTATTTTCCATTTATGCAGACAGTCAACTGATGTACAATTTTCGATCTACATAACTGAAAGGTATGTAACCATCAGCTATGAACCATTAACATGTTACTTACAAAAATATCAGCAACAATGAGAGGTACGAATTTCCTTTGATCAAAGTCATTCTCACAGGCAAAGTTAAAATTAAAATCATATGAATTGATGTGATTTAAATATTTCTTCGATATGTCATTAATAACTCTTCGGCCATGTGGCTTTCTTTGTGATTTTACTCTGTTGAAATTCAAGGAACTTGAAATTCATGCAGTTGGAATGCTATACAAAACATGCAAGCTGTAAATGTGCATTATATGCTCATATATATGTAAAATAATATTGATTATAATTGGCATCAGTGATAATATCTACGGCTTTCAACAGTGGTAGTTTTTTGGCTATATTTTGGTCCAAAACTGAAAGTTTTGTGGGAAAAATGCCTAACATCTGTGACAGACCCCAGCAACATTTGAGATCCTGGAGTCCCAGATGTTTATTTCTGAAATTTCGCTACAACTTGAGTCTCTAAAAATAATAGTGTATAAGATATCTGGCTTTGCATTATACATCTCATGACAAACCTACAACACTAATCAACTTAAAATTTTTTTTCATAATTGTAGGCAAATTTCACTTTGTACTATCCCTTAAGGTGTGTAAAATTCAAACATTATTAGGTCCAGGTCATTTCTTCTCACCAAATACAGGTTTACAGGAAGACCTGGTCTCCAAAAAATCATGCAGCATAGCTAAATCTGAGGGAATTAAGAGTTATCCAGACATGAACCTGGCCCCTCTAATAAGTAAAAAAACTTCTGCTCACAAAGCTTCAGTTCCCCAATTTAACAATTTCCTATTGTTGTCTTGTGGCATATTAATGCGCAACAAGTATTGTCACCAAATGAGCAAATTACAAGGACATAATTTGTTCAGTGACTTCAAGAAACCCTTGGCCCCTGCTAGTCTCTGTTTAAGAGTAAGTTAATGCAGTTATGACCTGACTTTTTGTGCTATGGTATTTTCACAAGGGTCTTTAAAAGAACTGATGTGTCTGATAAGTATTCAGTCTGACTTTCAAAATGGAAGAGCATTTGATGCTATGGTCACCATAAGTAAACTCCTGGATGGTCTCATTCAAGTGTTTCTGAGCTATCAATAGTAAAAACAGTTAAATTGTTCATTTTTGCCCATATTATTTTGAGACTTGATGTAAGCAGCTTTGTATTCCTGGTATTCTCAATAATATTTTGTCGGTAAGGTGAAAACCATGAGAATATTCCATTTTCAATATTCAACAGATTCAATTTTCTCTTGAAACCAAACAATGTAAAGGCTGTTTTATCACCTTTTGCATTTTTTCATTAAATTGTAAACTGTCAAAATGTTGGCATTTACATATCAGAGTATCAAGTTTGATGGAACAGCAAGTTAACCTAATATTCCTGATTTTCAGTCATGGAGAAAAGATTATTAGTGTTGACTTCATGCATCTTCTCATGTTTGATCTCATCGAATCGGATTCCAAATGGAAAGTTGAAAAGGTACATTCACAGCAGCCAGCCTACCATGTGAATGCACTAGTTACATTCACATCAGTGAAAAGGTTAAATTTTTCATTTTCATTCAAAAAGTCACTTTCATTGAGATGGAGTGGAGGAAATGGAGTGTAATAAATACAGACATTAATATATTGTTGGAAAATAACCAATATTATAGAGTAAAATTAAAAATTTAAAGGAAATTTCCATCCCCTGGTGAACATTTAACAAAACACTGACAGGCAATAGTGTGCCAACTCAATGACCCAGTTTCCAAAGTTTTCCAGCTTGGCCATAAAAATCTGTTCAACTGGCTTCAATTTAAATTTGCACACAATAAGCTCCTAACAATGAAATCATACCTATGTGTTTCCCCTTTCAGTTTTCTGAGAGCCTTGATGGAAGAACTTGTTAGGGCAAATCAGAGAACTACTTGGCCTCCAACATTCCTCCTTTTATCCAGCACATCACAAATTATATCTTCTTATTCTAAATGACAAATATGGCCTCCATTACCATGTAACACAAATTTTATCCCTCAAGAGAGGGATACACTCTACATATTTGGCAAGGCTAGCATCAAATTCATGTAAGGGTTAATCTGACCCCATCTTCATGGATTAACTTCTACTCCACCGTTCCAACAAAGATAAATTAATAGTCTTACTTAATCCATTTTCTTAACTGCTTATAAGTGGAGTCATCACTGAAACAAAAATATCATATCCTTTCAGCACCACTAGCTGTTATAGTGTCATTGAAATAAATTGACTTCATTTTTCCTTTTAGATCACCAGTTTCTTTTAAGAAACTGGGGGAGGGTGCCTTCTCTGAGGTATTTTTATGTATGTATGAGGAAGGAAGACAAACCATTTGGAAAGTTCAGCCGTTTGGAAGTGACTTGATTTTTAATGGCATGACACAAAGGAAAAGTGATGATATTCAATCAGAAATTCTACTAATCAGGTTTGTAATATGTAATATTTTCAATATAAATGTAGAACTAGCTGGCATCATTAATCCCTGTGTATATGAGCATGGGTGGTGACGGTAAGAGAAGAAAATATCTTGCATGAAGAGCAAGAAGTTGGGTAACAATTCACTGTATCCTTAATCCACTCCCTACATGTCCACATAATTTCCATGTAGGTCCACACCCTAGAGATGATGACAACATGAGCCCTTAGGGCTTTGGAACAGCAAAAGTTGAGTAATATTCATTGATTCATACAACCACAAACTTCCCCCATTTTCATTCTCTCCTTTTCATATTCATTTTTCACTAGTCATCACATCCACCTCCTCCATCTGGGACTCTTGAGACCTCTTCAGAAAGGTCCAACTGTGGGAAAACACTAACCCTTTTGCTCCATTTCTTTCCATCCTCCCCACTCACCCTCATGAAAATCTTTTCACCACACTGACCCTCATTTAATGGCAAAAGTAGCAGTGTCTCTTCTCAGCCTTGACCATAGTTAACTGCTGCAAACTCCTGCATGTAAGTTGTCTTTCATTTCTTGTGTGTGTTCTTGTCTATCAATATAAATGGAACTCATGCAGAAGAAAAAGCTACTCACTTTAAATATTTTGGGGATCACAGCCACCACCATTAGTATAAGAAGACCTACCCAATGAGATAGAGGCGCATAATATTATGGACTAAGGCAAAAAATTGGGACTATGATAAAATCATAAGAAATGCTAAAACCTTTCCTGATGTAGTATGCTTCTTATGAGGAACAGGAAAAAAATGTGGTTTTGAAGCAAATGTGCTTCATCAGATGGATAAAGGTAATAAAAAAGTAAATCTGTAAAAATGGCAACAATTTATAGGAAAAATATAAATTTCAAGAAACTGCGGGAGATGCTGCAACAGTAACTTTTAACGGAGTCATCCGCTAACATGCATTTCAATGTAATAATTTCAGAGTGTAAAAATCATATGCCTTCAAGGCTGATGATTGCTTTGCAATTTAAACTTTGCATATTAAATAATGTGGATATCATGATAATTGCAAGTACTTACACATTTTTCTCTCCACCCTTCCTTTTTTACTCATCTCTAATGGTGCAAATGTCCTTAGCTGTCGGTCGCCTCTCCAACAAAACTAATCTAAGGGGTGCAGTAGTGTTTAGTGCCTAGGTCCATCAAAAACCTAACCCTAATCCAGTGCAAATAAAATGATGCACACTGCAAAATCCTAAATAAATCTGAAGAAGAATAATTTTGTTTATTTCCTGTTGCCTTCCTTTTTAAGAGTTTTGGAAGTGAAATTACACCATCACTTTAAATGACTCCTCCACTGGGGTAAGAAACCTTTACAGTCTCCTCACTGAGGAACTGATGCTGGACCTGACCATACCTAGAACTTTCCATATATTATTTGGGTGGAGAGGAAAATGAATGAGAAGTAATTGTAGTAATAATAGAGCAAAGGTTGCTGAGGGAAATTCAAGGAAAGCAGGGTATATTGAGTTCCATTGGAATGAACCAGAACTAGAAGTGTGGTGGCTTCCTGGAGAAGTGTGCTTAGCCCCCGAGTCTTTTTAATTAATTAATTAAATACTTAATTTTATAAACTTATTCATAAACTTAATTTTTTTAATATATCAACCTCTATGAAATACTTAGATTGTGAAATTAATTCTGATTGAGTAAAAATTGAGAAATTAATACTTAATTCTGATTTGATTTCTAGCTCATTGAGTGAATTGAGGAGGGGAGAAAAATCAATGACTGACAGCTTTGTTGAGGTACTGAATTTCAAGGTTGTACATGGTCCATTTCCTAAGCTGCTAGTTGACTGTTGGAATGAATATGATGATGAAAAAGGTATTTAGGAGTATATCCATACCTTCAATTTAAACCCACAGGTCATGAGAGACAATCTTTTTATGTCAAATCATCACCATAAACTTTGAATATTAAATAATGTGGATATCATGATAATTGCAAGTATATATCAGCAAACATATCTCTCTTAACTGGGAACTAATCAGAGGTCTTTTGGACCACTTTCCTATGTGGTATTCACAAGGATCTTTCTGTATTCTGTGATGGAATATTAATGGATTTAGCTTGGAATATATGCATATTTAAAGAGCTGTACCATGTGGGGAGATGAAATTTCTTTCATCCAAGATCCAAAATCAGTTAACCATTAACCAGCCAATCTGGGTAGAAAAATAGGAAATATAATTTTCACAAATTACACTAATTTTTCTCCAAACTGACTCTTGTGTGGGTGAAAATAGGTATTAATTTTAATATATTTATGTTAAATTCATTACACCAAAACTTTCTTAGTCAAAGATATTTATGAACCAAAGAAGTCAAGAAGATTTATAATTTGCATAAAGAAACCATTTACAAAAAAAGGTTTAGAAATAAAATAAAAAAATAGAAAAACAATAAGTAGCATAAGGTGCCAAACGCAATGAGGGTAAAAAATAAATCATGCATACCAAGATGGTGCAGACCCAGAAGATCAGTTTATCAGCTGTTCATTGATGAGAGTGAAGTTCACAAAATCAGTAGCCAGAGTCATCAGTGTACCAGAGCATTAGGCACCCTAGAAAAAATCAGCCTTGTACTGAAAAATTTCATATATATCTACCTTTTCCCTAATAAAATAATCCAGTTGTAAAATCAGCCCTGTAAGGCGGCAGAAACTAATGGAAGGGAAGCATTAACCAAAATGAATAATTGTTGGATTAAGGCATGAAGCATAAGATCCCAAGGAGTGATTTTTAAATCATTATCTTCATTTAATTCAATTGTTACATACCACAACATTGTCAAAAATGAAGATTTACTGAATTACTTTAATCATTACACAAGGATTTACCTATTGCTACTTTTCAAAGAGAATTTCAAATTTTGATGTTTAATAACTAAATTTTAAGCCATTTGGGTAGTAAATGTATTCTGGAGGATTATATGACAATTTTTAATCACCAAGCTTTTGCATGGAGCCTTACCAAACCAGACAGAAACTAACAAGCCAAAAATGAATTACACAACTTATAATAGTTTGAAATTGAACATTCTTCATGGTTTTCCAACGTGCTACTCAAATTCATATTTTTCAGGCTCTGAGAATGATTGCCCTTCCATATTCCCTGGCACCCAGCGGTTGATGATCATAGAGATGGAGTATGCAGGGGTTGAATTGGAAAATTTTGTTTTTGCTTCAGCACCACAAGCTCTTTCTGTGTTCAATCAGGTCAGTAACTTCACAGAGGTGTCTTCCTCATTTTTACTGAATTTGGAAAGTTAGGTATTTCTTCTCTTCAAAACTGAGATAGAGGGTAATTAGAAAAAAAATTTAACTGATATTCTCAGTGAAGTGAGTGTTAGATTCCCAAATTCCTTGCATGTACAGGTATCCAAGGAATTCAAGGCATCCAAACCAAGGTATCCTGTATGGGCTATGGGATTATATGGACTTGGTGTATGAGCCACCATACTATTAACGTACAAATTAACACACCATAATAAGAATTTAAAAATTTATATGATAATTGGGAACTTAGGAAATAAGGAGTAACAGAATTAATTGCAACACTTGAGGGTTAATATTAGAAAATATCCATCAAAGTGGGCAAAAAGTCTATAATCTCAAATGGGAGTTTCCAGACCTGTCCCTTATTAAGTTATTATTCATCTTCAGGCATAACATGGCTGAATAAGGAATTTCTTAACTTTTTTAAAGATTAAATATTACAAATCACATTCAACATATGTATTTGCAATATTGAATACCGTCAGAGCAGCTGAAAATTCATGAAACCTACCAAAGTCATTAGTGATTGTTGTCAAGTTTTTGAGCTAATGCAATATATATTTCTCCATAATGAAATGGATATAATGCCATTTAAAATTATATTTTATTTTGTAACTGATTATTCATTTTTTCTGGCTAATATTAAATTTCTTCCTCAAGGTTGCATTTGCCCTTGCAGTAGCAGAAGTAGCTCTGGAATTTGAACATCGAGATCTACATTGGGGAAATATTATTGTTTCTAAGACTCCTGTGGAAGAAATCACCTTTATATTAAATGAAAAGAAGAATATTTTGAAAACTAGAGGTGTCATTGCTAAAATAGTGGATTTCACTCTTTCACGGGCGACCATTGATGGGGACATATACTTTGCGGATTTAGCTGACATACCTGAAATTTTTGAGTCAACAGGAGAATATCAGTTTGAGATCTATAGGCTCATGAGAAAACATAAAAAGTACGTAGGTATCATATAGGTGACTGAAAAGCAGTTACTCTTTCTGTCTTAGTTATGTTTTTTAGTGTCTTGTAGAACGGCATGGTCACTGTTTTATCATGTCATGCATTTTAAAAGGTGTAATTGCAGTTAGTGGAGATAATTCATTGTGCTGTTTCAGAATGAAATTTAAAAATCTCGAACTTGAAACATAGGTGAATAAATTCTTAGAAAGTAGGTCAACAGCCTCAAGTAAACATAGGCTTAAGGTTCACTACTTGCTATTTTCTCCTACTTCACTACTTGCTATTTTGACCTATATATTCTCACTACTTACTATTTTGACCTATATTTGCTAAATACTTACTATGTACCTCTATTTTCTAACCTAATCAAGGTTAATCAGGTGTTCCAACCTAATCAAGGTTTTCTAACCTAATCAAAGTGCCTAACTCTGGTAAGCTACATCATGGAATCTCAGAGAAATGTTTACGCTGATACAATGCTAAGTTTATTAAGCACACCATTCTTCATTTATCAATTCCTTTCAAGGGATTATACAAAAACAATCAAATTGTATCTCTTATTTCATTTTATGCATTGGGCCACCAACAAAACTCCCAGGACTGCCTCAACATAAAAAAATTTTCAAAACATGGCGCAACCATCAAACATGATAAAAATGTCCAATTCCCACTCTTACTTCAACTTTAATTTGAGTCAGTCTAAAATAATCTAAATGCTTGAGGTGTAGGTAGAGAGTGCAGAGTCAACTCAACAAGATTTAGCAGATGAAGCATTTTTAATCTGTGCAAATTTCAGTAGAAAAGCTGCAGTCTCCCTTCTCCACCTACATCATAATACCTTTTGTTTAAGCAGAGTATTTTTGTGTGTTTTCTGAGGTGAATATTTTGCAGTTCTCTTCAATAATTTTTTATAACTATAATACCTAGATACTCTTCCTTCCACTAAAAGTTTTCCTAGCATTTTGAAACAACTGCAACAGGGATATTTTTACATGAAATCTTTTATCTGCAGAGCAGTAAGACAAAAAAAAGTATGGAACAATTACACAAGTATGGAACAAGTACACAATAACTCAACAAGTTTTGTGACCACAAATGTAGAAGAGTGAGCTGGAGACTTGTAATGGAAAAGGACTACTTTTGTGGGCCAATCATGGACATCTTTATGGCAACTTGGTCTAATAATGATGCATAGAATGCACCTGTAACCTTTTCCAAATAGTCAATGAAGACTATCCCTCATGGATCCCAAAAAATCATTTCCCCAAGACCTTACTAACTAAAGGAATGGTCTTGGTCTTTACCTTCTTTGGTGTGGGTTCCCTGTTGGCAACCAATTACTTGGTTTTAGACATGCAGTAGCGTATACATATTTCATTCACAATGACACATAAACAACTGAAGTTCTGAGGAGCTAAAACTGCAGCAAACTGGCTTTGGAACATATCAAATGATTGCATTTTTGGTTGACTGTGAGCTATTGTGGCAACCACCTTCACCTACAAAAATACCCTGCGAGCCACCAAAAAAGGTGTGTGACAGGGGGTGTAGCACCATGAGGGAAGGGTAAGGGATGAGGGGGTTGGGGTTATCAAATAGGTGAGGAAAGGTGGGGGGAACCTGTAAGAAAAAGCGTTGCGTATAGCTTTCTCATGTCTAGATGTTAGTGTAAACTATTATGTACCCAATCACTTACAATGCTTACAGTATTAGTAGTGCCATGCACCTTCACTCTTCTATCAACCATCAATGTATCATGGGTTTTACCAATTATTTCTAAAGTAGCCATCTCAACAGGGCTTCTGGAATATTCAGTATCACCTGCACTCATGTGGGGCCTGAAAATTTTTAAACCAGTCATAGCCATTATAATCCTAAGTGCATATTCATCATAATGCTTATCAAATTCATCTTTTAGTCCCCTTAGGTGATGTGCAATTCACAAAATATTTTATCCACACACAAAATTATCTTTCATTCATGTTTTTGGAAACCACTCTAGTTACTTGCTTAAATGTTAATACTAAACACAAAGTAATTGACTATTCTTGCTAAAACCCTCTCCCTCAAGAGATGATCCTCATTGAGAATGACTTTGATAACCACCCAATGGTACCATCTCTCTGGATTTTCAAACTACCCTTCTAAACAGCAAGTGCTTAGAAGAATTGGCATCTCATTGTTGAACCTGAAATTTAGCTTTTATCCTGTGTACTAGATAAAAGTGTGTAGCCATGTTTTTTACATCATAATCCTTGATTAATTGTAACTTTATGAAGTAGCAAATAGATATAGATTAAAAATAAATCTGTAGGCTTTCTCATTGTAAATTTATTTGTCAATGTAAAATCATTGGTGAATCTATGGAATGAAACTGTTAAAATATTATCTTTCAATTTTCCTTTGAGTATCAAATCCAAGGTCAATGAATAGCCACCTCAAAAGGATCATTTGAAGAAGAAATTGAGCATTAGATTCCAATATGCACAGAAAATACTATTATTTTCAAGTACCAAGACAAATAATGATCTACATGCCCCTACCAAGCCAGGATTGGCTTTGTGGATAGGCTAGATCACAATGTTGAGAGGGGCAAGAGAAGAGTGAAGTTAATGAGAATAGAAATATAATCTTTCATAGTCTAGCTTTTAAGGAAGGTTTTGGATAAACACATACTGAATGATGACACATTTATTAACCTTACAGAAAAGACAACCTGACCCCGCATTACAATTAACATTACATCCATTATGCATTCTACCTCCTTTCATTCCAGCCAACAGGACTTCTTTCCTTCTCCTCCTTCATTTGCCTAACATGCTCTCCTCCACAACAGTCTTCAACATCCCATTGCCAATCAAAACAAATCCATAATTACTTGCTTCCTTTGGATTTCTCCCAACAATCTCTCTCAACATACCCAGTACTTCTTCCTTTGTTGTAAGATATTCGTATTTGATATTCAATATCTTCATTAAATGGTCCTTTGAGGTGGATATTCATTGACCTTTGACTGCATTTTTAAAGGAAAATTGTAGGCAATGTCAGTATTTTTTAATCCTTTCATTCTATAGATTCACCCATGATTTTATATTAACAAATAAATTTACAATTGGTGAGCTTATAAATTTATTTGTAATCTATAGCTATTTCAGCAGTATTTTGTATAGAAATGAATAAATTTTAGTACCACATTATTTTGCTCATTGTATTTCTAAATGTTGAATTTGTGAAATGTTTTTGAAGATATATTATTTCTTTACCCTAATCTTCAGTTCTTAAATTGTATTTCAGCAATGAATGGGAGACCTTCACCCCATACACTAATGTACTTTGGCTCCATTATCTGATACTGCAAATGTGTAAGGCTGTAAAGTATAAAAGTAAAAAGGCCAAAATACACCGGGAGTATATGAAGAAGATGGTTACTATATCATCCTCTATACTTGAGTTCAAAAGTGCCCAATGCTACATATTATCACAAGAATATTATTTATAAAGCTCATATAATGGTCAATGTTAAGCTTAAACTATTTTTTCAAACCACCATCCTGTGGTGGTCCATTTACTTGTGCCAATAATTAGTTTAGGTAACATTAAAAAACCTACTTTAATGCCAAGCCACCTTGAGTTCACATCAAATATCACCTTGAATTTTAAAGCATGTTTTGCCAGCTTTAGATTCTCAAAATGAAAAAAAGGTACTACTTAGTATTACCCCACCATTAATCACCTATTAAATAAGTGTGAAAAATTACTAAGCAGCATTTATTTGTTTCCTTGATAATTGTGAAGGGTGTCACATTTTTTCATTTTAGGTGAGGCTTGGCAGTAGATGGTTAGTGTGCTCAACCAAAGCTACCTTAACTGGTAGACTATCATTATGATAATTATTATTCATACTATGTCAGCATTAACATGAAGAATAAGATAATTTAAAAAATGCATATATAGGTGCAAGCACATCACGTGAAATATCCAATGGTCCCTTCAGTAGTGTACCAAAAGAATAATACATTGTTTCATAATATTTTTCACAAATTAAAAAATATAGGACAGGTCAGAAAGCACACAAAGAAACAAATATGACTAATTTAAAGATTTTTTTGTTAGCATTTGAAAATTCTTCTGCACTGTAGTAGTTTTTAGCTGGCAAGAATAATTTTTATTTTGTTTAAATGTACTAATAGTCATGATATTTTTTGTTTGAGTTGGTGATTATAAAAATCAACTCCCAAGTGGATGAGCCCCCCTATTATTTTGTAGAATTTTATTTTTAGGAGGTGGGCACATATAAGAATCTTTCTTGATGAAATTAAGAAGCATCATAGAGCTACTTACTGCTTTTAAATTAAAGAATTAATTATTGTTTAAAGGTAAAGCTATTTCATTCCAATGGAAAGTTAATAAAATACAAAATTTGCTATTGTGTTAGGATTATTTATCCAAGTTTCACTGCCATCATTCACAGTTTTAGATTTTTTACTTGGCCAAGCTCTGCCAGTTTACTAATTCACAAAACATATCCCCAATAGTTCTATTTTTATTGCCCAAATATAAAATTAGGTTGTTTTTTTAGTATTCCTGAGCATTACCTTATAGATCTAAACTATATTAGAAAGGTCAGGGTTGTTATAAGTTTTCTTTAAATTACATTAATCCCAGAGTTCATGACTACTTGCGATCCACCTTTTACTTCTATCTTTAGGTTTAGAGGTACATACAAAATTTTGATGGGAAAGAGGCACTGACTACAAGGCTAAAACTAGAAATGAAATATTTGTCATGGATACTCGAAGTTTTATATAATTTGTTCCAGGAGATTAAACTTGCGTATTTTTTCAAGAAATTCATAGAATAATTTTTTGGGATACAGGGTTCATAATCTGAAATAATATACAGATGACCATTGTGACCAAATACTTAAATCAACAATTAAAATATTTTCAAGATCAGGATTATCTAAGTTAGAAATTATATAATCAATTGATGTGGAGGAAGTCTCAGTAATTTTAGGAAAGATTTAAAATCAAATCCATTGATCCATAGTACGGTGTAGCCAAATTAAACCATCAGTTATTGAAGAAGTCAATATTTTAATGCCCACAAACAACAGCTTTGTAATGATGAAGGCCAATATCTTTTCAAAGCCATGGAAAAAATCAATATCACCAATAGATGGTCTATAAGCATAATCAATCCTTGCATAGCTTTTGTGCTGATATCTCAAAACACTTTTCCTCTACACAACAATGATGAGGTTACTTCTTTCACAGAAAGTTTGCTTTTGAAAAAAATGGCCATTTTTAATTGTCTTGCAGCAGTTAGAATAAGATGATCATTAATAAATCCCCCATTACTTTTGCAGGTTACTAGGGTGCATACATCCACTTCCCACAGTAATTTAAAAGGCAATGTAAGTTTCGCACTCACCAACACAATTTTCTTCAAGTCAATGAGACGGTCAACTAGCAAGGTTTTCAGTAGCTGGAAACCAACCTCCTGTCCCCAACAGAGTAGCACCATGCGTTTCTCAAGAGTTATCCTCCATGAAGAAGCTGCACACCTAAATTTATCCTAACACTGTGAACTCAAATCAATGCCCGATACAGTCTTGACTATCCTTTGACTAACTCCATCGAGACCATCCTAATTTTCCCTATAGAAAGCCATAAGAATAATGTAAGTATAAAAGACATGGAATCACTATTTTTGCGTGGAGGTGGGGATATTCCAAAGCTAGCTTACCTGAAGAAATGGACCAGGACCACATCTGGTGACAAATTACTTTAATTGTGACAAGTATCAATTTCATTCCACCACCCAGTTGCTACCAAAAAAGCTATTGCCAATATTTATGGTCATGTCACACCAAGTGGTGAAATTTATAGTTTTACCACAAATACTGCTCAAAGATATACTTGTATGTTTAGGAGTTATATATTTAGAAAATTATTTCCTATTAATTAAAAGAAACATCTTTCCAGAGTCCACTAATGTGCATTGTATCAAACTCCAGAGCCTTCCAGGAATTAAGTATTCACTTCTAACCACCTTTCTCACCCAAGGATCTGACAGACAAAGTTAGTGGGAAGGTACTTCATATTGCTCTCTAGGAGGAGAGACTGCCAAAACTAGATCCACTCTGGCACACCATGCAGTGCCAGAAAAACAAGGCGACAACATGTTAAAACACCTGTTAGCAATTTTCCCTTGACCAATGCCAAATCCACATTAATTTGGCCAGGCCACTTCCCAGCAGTCAAGGTTTCTGCCATTTATTTACTTAGGTGGACCTCATCAGTCGATGGACTAAACGGTATCCACTTGCAGACATTGCTGTGTAAGATCATTGTGGATTACCTGGTCACATCACCAAAAACCAGGGATGACAATTCCTGGGAGATCTCTTCCGACAGCCGATTATGTTCGCTTGAGCCAGCCACATCAGGGCTACTTCAACCTACCACCAAGCAGCCCAAGGAGGACATTAAGGCTACACCAGCAGAGGTAGTACATGAGCACTCACTTCAGCTGCCAGAGTTCCTTCCCCATCAGTCACACTCGACTGTGACTACCCAGTGAAAGTCTGGGCAGGTTTCAGCCCCACCAATGAAATGAGGGCCACCCGAAATAGATGTGCCCAATGGACATGGGGTATAGTTATCAGGAAAACAAGAGCAAGGTAGAATGCAGATTAAATTTACATATACCTTAAATTATGTCTTTGAGGGAAAAATGCCTATGGCATTACTTCTGGCCTACTTGAAGACAAATATTGTATATGAGGCATGGCAACTCCATTAATAATATAAATGACCCTATGGCATGTAGATGAAGAGTTGATCTAATTGAAATCCAGAAATGGTGCATCAAAACTAGAAATTCCATCATTAATATTGCATGTCTTTGAGAATTTCAGATCTATTACTAATAAAAAGAAATTCGGGTTTTTACCTTAGCTTCAGAGCATCATAAGTAATCACAATAAATACCTACCGTATTGCTCCCAAAATAGCTCTATCACATGAATTACATTGATTAATGACAGCACTGCTAAATGAATAATAAAAAGGTTTTGAATGCCCCCTAATAAGGCCAATGAGACAAGAAAATAAATACAAAATTCTTTGTGATTATGAGCAATGAAGCATAGATTTGAGGGACATTTAACATGACCATACAACCAAGGCACCCTGTTACTGTCACCAAGACAAATATGCTTGCCATCAAGGTGATGTGCATATTAAGATTTGAGGCTTGAATCAAGGAAATTCATTCTACCATTGACTTGCTAATTAACATAGAAGTAATTATAATCAACCATTTTGACTCATCCCGAGTGCCTAGCCAAATCATCAATATGTTTCAGCAAACTGACCTGATACTTTTCATATAACTGCCCCATTTACTACTCCAGTTAAAGCCCTTAATAGGGAAGATTTGCCATTATGGAGATAAGAAATTGCAAGGGTAATGCATAAATGTATCGGGTGAGCTTGTACTAATTGTCAAGTATTAAAAGGAAAGGCCACTCAAAATGGAATAAAAAAACATCTCAGAAATGTAATATAGGATTGAAAAAGTCACAGGAAACATGTTTCTTACATCCGTTGCATCTTTCTTAATACTGTATTAACTATGCAACTTCATTTTCTGCTTCAAAAACAAACATTCAAGGTTGTTAGGAAATCCTTATACAACAGTAGTAACTGCACAATTTCCACAGGCACATTTTGATGTATATATACAGAAATGGTTTATTCTTAAATTATCCAACATTGGCAATACAAATTGTTCTTGTAACAAGCAGTTAAGGGATGATGAAAACACTACCAAACCCACACACGCGCGCACCAAATTTCCACCTCCTCCTTAGCCATCAGTCGGCCTAGTCCATTCTTGCCGAGGTCATACCATTACAATGCCATTAATAAGACACAAGTGTGACGTTGTTGAACACCGTTGAACATTCCTTATGATAACGGGTGAGTGAGTGCGTGCCCATACAAGCATATTATCAACGTACAGCACATTTTTTTTCATCCTTAAGGAGGTCGCATATTTATGAAATCTACTGTTTTTCCTACCGTCCCCCATTTATTCTTCTGAAGATCCATCTGTGTATATCACCACAGGAGAATAGATTGGAATTGTTCAGACCTTGTATTACAATGACATATATGACAAATAAAACTTCTTGGCAGTCTTAATAAATCATACCAAATAATAATATCATGCCATTTCAATGGAAAGGGGACCAAAAACAATGAAATCGGGAAGTTACTAAAAAACCTTGATAATGGAAACATAACAGTACTAGAAGGAGATTTGAAAATAAAAGGATGCTTTAACACCACAATCTTGAAACATGAAACATAGCGAGGCAAGTAAATATATGCATGTTTAAATACAATTCCAACATTGCATATACAAAAATCATTTCTTTTCAAGGGTTGGGCATGGTGGTTATGCATTTCAGTAAAAAGCCCATAAAATACTAGTGTGCATGGGTGCAGTGTGATACCATATGATACACACACAAAAACCCTTTGCAAACATGACATATCATGAAGTAAATTTTTTAAACTGCTTAGTATATTCAACTCCCTCTCATTAAATTGTATCTATTATTTGTCTTTTCCCTTTTCCAAGTATTTGCAACCTACTGACATTAAAACAAAAGGCAACCCCAAAATGTTTTGTCTTCTTCTCCATTGTGATGAGCAACTATTCAATGTCCAGGCTCTTTTAATTAATTAAAAATTGGCATTCATTTCTTAAATATTTGTTAACTCATTTAGTTACATTTTGATTGAATTAATGTAGTTCTTCCAAAGTCACAATGAATCTTTAAAGTGATAATTTCAATGAGGTTGACTTTCATTCCCAACAATACACAAATTAGAGATTTCTTAAAAAGTGAACACAAATTCAACTATAGCTGTAGAACGAATTTCCTCAGCTTTTAACATCATTGATTCAAACACTAATAACTATACCATTTGACTTTAAATTCAAAATTTGGAAAAAGCAATTCAAATGACAGTCTCCTTTAAAGTTATTTCCCAACTAGGCATTGGATCCTGTTCTTTTTTTTTTATAAGTATGTTATTCTTAAATTCCCCTCAACCATTCTGTAAGTAATGCCATTTTCATGGCAAAAGGGACAAAAAGGGCATAAACAACAATGGGTGCAAGGAAAGCACGAGGAGTTCCCAAAAAAACGCAAAGGATAAATTGAAAAACCCCCTCCAACTTTCCCCACTTACTCCCTCAAGTGGCAGGCAGGTTCTAATATGCCTCTCTTGGGTATGCTGAAATAACCGGTCGACACAATAGTGGAGTTTTAACTATGGAATAATAAATACAGAAAAAAAAGATACACACCAGGAGACAAATCCCCACCATGAAGGCACACCACAGGGCAATGTGGCTTACCATCAAAAACCATGTAAAAACAAAACTTTTTTCCCCTCTGTCGAAATCGCTTCTATCAAGACTCATTTTTCTTAATCTATGTCCGTGGGGCCTCACATCCACTCTCCTTGACTTTGCCGACTCCACCAGATGTGAAGTCTCCTACATGGTCCATTTTAGCAGAAGAGTGGAGGCAAGAGAGACAATGACAATGGGCATCTGAGAGAACGGGTCCACCAACGGGAGGAGACGGGGAAAAGCAAAGGTTTACTTGCCAACTACCCCCCCACTGTCCTGTGCAACACTCTCGAGGGTCATTTAAAGGACATGTGGCACCTTCACTCTAACCCCACCCAACACGTGGACAAGCCTCGCCTGAACCCCTGACCACTGGCCATGGGTCACAAAGGCCAAACCGAGACTGGCCATCATGCTAGGTTCTCCCATAGTCCCGGGGAGGTTCCACACTCTCTGTCCCATTAACAGGCAGACACCCCACCCGAGCACTCCAGGTGATTATCATATTTTTTTCAAATTGGCCAGGTGATTGAAGTAATTCTTTAGGAGTCAAAACTCCACAGCCCTGATGTCATTATGATCTGCCTTGCTTGGCTGGTAACCGGCAGTTCCAGAGGGGTAGGCCAAGCCGGACATTTTCTCGGCGGTAGCCAAGATGACATTCCAATACTGGCAGTCGAATCCAATGTTGACATGAGATGTCCGGCACTCCACCGTCTCACCCATACACTTGCACATCCATTTTGATTCACTCTTACTGGTGAGCTTGAGGCAGAGTCCCCTGACGACCACAACTTCTTTGCACGGACGGGCGAGTTTCTCTCCGCTGAGGATGCTCGGGGCCCCACCCAAACAATGGCGACTGCGCCTCCTCCCCTGACGCCCCTCCCTGCCGCCAAGGGGAGGGGCGTCCGAGCAGAAGATGCCCCACTGGGCCCATGGGGGGAGATTGGGGTGGTGGGAAAAGGGGGCTGGGAGGTGAGGGGAGAGTGAGCTGGAAGCTTAACCAGAGGTTCCATTGACCATGGCCTCTTTACCACCCCCCGCACCTCCACCAGTCGCTGCACCTGCACTGCTCCCGCCACCACCCGTGGTACTCCCACCACCCCCGCTGCTATTACCACCCCCCGTTTTCTCTGCGGCTTGCGTCCCAGAGTTCTTCTTATGCTGTGAGGCTGCTGGGCGATGGGACCCCCCACGGCGATTCCCCATCTCCCTTTGACCCTTGGGGGCAGGGGGAGCTCCTGAGTTGCCATCTTGAGAACCACTCTTGTTAGAAGACGAATGGGAGAAACTGCCCCCTGAAATTTGGACAGAGCAAGTGAAATAATCAGTAGACATCACTAGTGACTAGTGATAAAGAAAGTTAGCAACAATTTGTTTATTATGCTCAAGTTCCACCACATCACTCCAGAAACTACTCCATTTGTAGTAACTAGCAGTTTAAAATTGCAAAGAATGTCTTTGTCTTTTGGTGAGTAATGTATGATACCTTCACAGTGGATCAATAATTATGTAACCTGGATGACAAGAACTGAAAAGCCATAGTATTTACCATGCAAAAATAACAACCAAGCATTTCAACATTGAAATTCTGAACATGCAATGAATATTTAGTTGAAACTAATTCCAACGTTGGAGGAATAAAAAGAATTCTTTGGTGAACCATAGAAACTCTTTTTCATGAAATGCCATAATGCTCTATTTTGGCTCCTTTAATTTAAATGTATATTAATTCATGTATTATATGAGGAATATTAATTCTATTGAAGTGCAAATAGATGTGGCTTCCCTGAAAAACAATGGCATTTTTTTGATAATATAACATTTTTCACTGGAATTACCAATACACTACACTCTCAGCAGGAAATTCCATTAAAACTGAGCCCAAAATCCCAGATAAGATTTTCCACCAACAGACCTGTGAGGATGTACACTAACAGGATATTTTCTTTTTTTAATCACATGTTATATAAGTTAATTTTTACTGCTTTAATAAATTACTTTTTGTTACAAATTCATATTTGTCAAGGTACAAGATGGTATATTTTCCTACCTGAGTAACTCATAAGTGATGGAACAATGTTAGCACAAAATTCATTAATCATGAAATTTTGTAAACAAAATGTTTGAGCTGTTCTGTTATTGCTGTTAACTAGTTTCCACTGAATTGTTAAACATTATTAACTTTTTGTTCGACCAACATAACGCGAAGAATAGCCCAAGCTAAGAATGCATTCATAAAGAAGAGGCAATCACTATGTTCAAAGAACCTAAGGCTAGAAACAAGGAAGCAATTCATCAAGACTTCCACGTGGCGCATGGCACTCTATGGTTCCAAGAATTTGAGCATTGGAAAAGTGGACCAGCAAAGAATAGAAGCCTTTGAAACATTGAGCTGGAGAAGAATGCTGAAGATTAAATGGACAGACAAAGTAAGGAACGAGGAAGTATATAGAAGAGCAGAAGAGGATAAGACTACTACCTTGATCAAAAAGTTCCCGGAATTTATTCAGAAAATTAAAAATACAAGTTTATTCATCTAAATCTATATTGTCCCCTTCAAAGTAATCCCCATCGACTGCAACACACTTATGCCAGCGCTTGATCCAATCCTCGAAACATTTTTTATATTCGGTTTTCGGTATGTCCATCAGTGCTTCCTGCGATTTTTCCATTACTTCCTCTCGGCTGCTAAAACGCGTTCCCCGTAATGGTTTTTTAACTCGATTGAACAGAAAGAAGTCACAGGGAGCCAAATCAGGTGAATTCGGTGGCTGTTGGATGGTATTTGTTGCATTTTTCGTCAAAAAATTACGAATAATGATAGCACTGTGCGACGGTCTCTGGTCTCTTTCGGCGAATTGCTTCACGCAAACGTCTCATAACGCCCAAATAATACTCTTTGTTTACTGTCTGGCCTTCTGGCAAAAATTCATGATGCACTACACCGTTGTAATCCATGAAAACCGTCAGCATTGTCTTCTTTTTTGACTGAAAACGACGTGGTTTTTTTGGTCTCGGCTCATTTGGTGAACGCCATTCACTTGCCTGATGTCTGGATTGCGTGTCGTACTCATAAACCCACGTCTCGTCTCCAGTAATGATCCTTTTGATGAATGTGGGATCGGATTCAGCCTCGCAAATCATGTCTTTTGCGACGTCAACACGGTCTCTTTTTTGCATGAAATTGAGGTCTTTTGGCACCAACTTTGCTGCTACACGACGGAAACCCAAATCATTAACCACAATGTCTTGGGCGGATCCATAGGCCATGTTCAAGTCCTCCACTATTTCTCTGATGGTTAATTTGCGGTTATTGACCAACATTTCTTTTACTTTATCAATTTTTTCACCGACTTTCGATGTCGATGGTCTGCCACTGCGTTCATCATCTTCGATTGACTCACGACCACTTCTGAACCGCTCGTGCCACTGGTAAACGACCGTTTCTTTTAGAGAATCGTTGCCGAAACACTTTTCCAACATTTCCAACGTCCGTGCGCCACTAAATCAGTTTTTTTACGCAAAATTTAATACAAGTTCGTTGTTGCAAATTTAAATCCATTTCTGCAATTGTAAAAAATCGCCAACACACACAGAGATAGATGTACTCTTGGCTACGTAACTTTTGCAAACGTCAAGTTATGACACTAAGATTTAAAGGGAATATCAACAACAGATGTACCAATTTAACAAAAAAAAAAACAGAACTCAAATCGGAACGATGGGAGCGCCACACGGTGGTTATTCCGGGAACTTTTTGATCAAGGTAGTATGTAGAGAACTCTACAGCAAAGAAAAAATAGATGGATTGGACACACATTGAGGCACAATGGATTGATTACGAATATAATAGAAGGAAAAATAGAAGGGAAGATTCCATGAGGAAGACCAAGAGACATGTAAGAAAAATTAAGAAGGACATAAAACAGAGAAGGTATCAAGGATTGAGGGAATGGACATTAAATAGAGTAGAATGGAAGGCTGCAGTAAACCAATCCTAGGATTGAAATATTGACCATCATGATTAACTTTTGAACCTTTAGTGCAATTATTCCATCATTTCATATTTGTTCAATACAAATTTATCTAATAACACAGGTTTATGCTATCACCAGAAAGCTACAGGCAATAAGAAGTTTAAAAGAAAGAAATTTTTGAGAGATGAAAACAACGAACATTTCAATTGTAATCAAATGCAATCCTTGGAATAGTATGCTATTAAAAAAGTTAAGTTAAACAATGAAATGTCTCAGAAATTTTAACAAATGAGCAAGGTGTCTAATGAAACTACATACTGGCTTTTTTTCACTGTAACATGTTGCCAACATTCACACGAAAAATCATGTAAAATAATTCATTAGGCCAGGAACTGGTTTCAACTTTGCATTACACAATACAGTGACCACCAAATTTTAAAGGGGAATAGAGATAAAATGAGTAAAATTATACCTTAAGTAAAATTGAAGCCAGTAGGGAAAAATATTCTTAACTATATTTAGATATTTTTCAATTTATATATGTTGTTAAAGTACAATAAAATTTAAATACCCACAATGTTTAAACTATCAGGTACAATATGTGTAAATGAAAAACATCTATTACTGCAAAACTTCTCAACTAGAGTTCAGAGATCCCTATTAACTTTAGATACAACAGCAATACCAGTACCTTATTTCAGTCTTTACCCCTCTGACAATGTATGTTATTTCTTAATAGTATCAAATGTCTACTAATGGCCTTAAGGAAATAATGAATACAGCCAAAACCCCTATCTGCATTATCTGAATTTATGTTTTGCCACAACTTACAATATTTTTATCACATCTCATGCAATTTCCTATTTTTCCAACGCACGTGACACCTCATATTTTCAAAATTTCATTTTCAGTTTTCCTGCTATTTGAATCACCATGTGTGGGATTGAAAAAATTTCACAATCTAAAACAGCTACTCATGTAAATCAACCTTTATAAAAATAATTTTTTTGACAGTTTCACACATATACACCTAAAAAAGCTGAGAGGGCTGTTATGTGAATGGTTTTTGGGAAGAATTTAAATATAGCAGGGCAGTACAGAGAATCACTAGTGATGGAAATTTGAACTACATAAACTTGTAATGTCTGCCAGGAAAAGATTCACATTACAAAATGAATAGATTGCATGACTAGGTGTTAGATGCATAATTTATATATCGCAAGAACACCAGAGAGAGACAATTCATATCGAACATACGTTGAAATTACAAGGAATGAAAATGAATGACCCAAATAAAATATATCATGACAAACACAAAAACTGGTGATATACAACTGGGATCATTTTTGTGTCTTTATTTCACGAACGGGTACTACTTTCCGGATGACCCTCGTAGAATATTGAAACTAGCATGAAAACTACACAAACACAAATAATTTCATTTTCTTCAGAATATTTTTAAGTTGGACAACTACTTGCACTAGTTGAATGGTGAGGCAGCTCAAATTTTCATGTAACAAGACAATGAATTCGGCAATTAAGGATGTAAAAGTGAAAATTCTCTCTTTCTCATTATTTGAATTTTCTGCATTTTTTCATATTTTTCTTGGGTCCCTAGAAGATTGCATATCCAGGGATTTACCGGTCTGTTTTTCTTTTTCATTGCTACATGAATAAGGATTTATGTGCACACAAATGCCTTATTTACTGACTGACTACATTAAACAGTTGAAGAAATGGTAATATAATGTAAAAAGCAGTGCCCTTAGTTACCATTTGGAGCGCTCTCTCTTCCATTGTGTTCATAATTGGGATGTGAAAGCTGAACTTCCTAATAACTTCCCTGCATTAAAAAAAAGTCTATTGCCTGACTAAATTTGCTTTTATTTTATTGTAACCATTAAATTATATTCCATTAGCAGAACTGAACTGATGTAACAAAAACATACAGAAAATATGATAGTGATATAGATGAAAATGTATCTCTCTTTTTTCTTCCAGTGCGATTGATTCTAGTTTATTTTAGAAATGGATAGTGCAATGTTTTCCATCTCCTAGCTATTTTTGTAAGGGTAGAATTACAGTTTTACAAGAACATAGAACAATAGTCAACAGAATAACAGAATGCATTGTCAGAGAGCTAAACTAATAATGAAACCAGCATTCTTCATAGGAAATATGTTCATGATATTAACGGATTCAATTCATATGAATCAAAACAATTAAATAAGTGACTGTAAAGAGAAAACAAATGAACAAATAACATGGCAAGCAAAACAAAAATGTAAATCAAAAGGAAATAAAATTATGATCAAAGATTTCACTAAATCTTCCAATGGCTCCCACAATTTGAGATCAGCTGCCAAGTAATATGGAATAATAGAATTACTTTGAAACTCCAGTGATGTGAAGGTACTAACCCCGATCAGGAGCAGCATTGGTTGAAGCAGTCTCTCTCCCTCCATCCAACAATGTCTCCTCTTCATCAGCTGTCCTCCTCCTGTCTTCTGACCTTCTCTGCCCATCACCTCGCCTCCCCCCGGCCCCTTCCCTCCGCCCTTGCCCACCACCCCTCGACTGAGGTGAGCCACCCGATGGCTGTGGATGACCACCCAAGAATGAACCCCCTGACCACCCACCCGATCCTGCACCACCTGAACCCTGGGTGTGATACTGCCCTCCACCTCGACCACTCCCCTGATACGAGCTGCTGACATGATGGTGGTCATCAGAGGACGGGTCTGGTGTTTGATGACGAGAGGCTAGGAGGAATAATTTTTCAATTTACAATAAGTTCAAAGGATTTTTGCCAGCAAACAAGTAAAAATTGAGCCAATAAGAAAATATTCATAGAAATAGCTTGATTTATTGACCATACAAAGGAAAAATCAGCATACAGGATGAATGGACAAACTTGACAATGTTGTTGGCAAAAAACTAGACTGTCTAAAAATTTCTTGTAGCCTTAGTCATGCCTTCATTTTATTATATTAGCACAAGGAGATTTATAATCTGAAGGCCCAAACATTTGTTTTTAGTGTTCTGTTACATACCATAGTATAAAAATTCATCTAAGAAATCAAATGAAGTGTTGACTTTAATATTACGGGAGATGATTTTTGTCTTTACAAAAGTTGCACAAAAAAGTAGGTAAAATATTAAACTGTAATATTGTGTAAATTAATCGCTACAATGAAATTGTTGGTTAATGATTGTCACCAAAACAATGTCAAAATTGTCATTGTGCAAAATAAAAAAATAATAAAAAATAATGCCAGTATCATTAAAAAAACCACGTACCAATGTAATGCATATTTAAATAATGTTAAAAAAATGTCCACAACCAAATTTGCACTGAAACTTCCTTTTCCTTCCCATTCTGAAGGGAATGAAAATAACATTGCTCAAATGATCTCTACATTCCTCCCAGATCCAATATGGATTGTTAAACTGAATAGACATCAGCTTCACTAGCTATTCTGCTAGTATTTTTAGGTCAAAAGATGTTGAACTGAAATTTTATATACCCTATACATAACTATGGCCCTTTTGTTTCAATGGTTTAATTGGTTGGCTTCTGAATTCAATCCATCAATTCTTTTAGACTACTCTTAACGAAAGGTGCCGAGGGATGTGCAGCTTAACATCCCATCTGACGGATGACATACTAAGTGCCCTCCACAAAGTACCTCAAGTTAGGATTGGGATGTCACTGAAAAAATCTGCTGCTGCAGGGATTCGAACCTGGGTCCTCTGGGTGAGAAGCCAGTCTATTAACCACAGCACCATCCTGATCCCCATATATGATATATAGGTATGATGTGTCAATGGTTAAGTCATTTGGTCAAAATTTCAGATTATCGCCCTTAAGGGATGACATGATTGGAGATTATCACCCTTAATTTCAGATGATCACCCTTAAAGGATGACTCGATTTGAGCTCCAAAAAACTTATTCCCCAGACAAGTGTAAGATGGGGGATCCACTGTACTTCATGGCAAGATAAACACTTGACCATCTAGTAACATTATAGTCAATACAACATAGTTTTAGTTAGTGCACCATTTTGTCACGAGGGAATTTGATTGACTTATTGAAACCAATGAATACTACAACCCCTGAGGAATCATAGAATAAATACAGTGAGTTGATAACTTCTAGTAAGGCCAGATTACTCCTTAAATTTAAATTTTACATCTACATGACAAGTTTTTCAATAGGAAACATCCATTACTTAAAAAAATATACTTACCGGAGTTATATCTGCTACTGCCACCACCACGCCCCCTACCCCTCCCCCGAACTGGTCCACCACGCCCTCGGCCACTACTAATTTCAGGATCCACATTGTAGCCCCTAGAAATGATAGGAAATAATTACTCATCTTCTCCTATTGTTGACCCACTGAAATTTATACAGAAAATAATATCATCGTCACACTTCACTCAGCATGCAACAAACTCCCAAGCTGGGAAAATTTTCAAAGTGGAGGAAAAGTACTTAAAGCACCAATAAAAAGGGTACTTCTCTTTCACCTCCAGTCTTCAATGGCACACACTTGGCCAGTTTTTTGCCTAAGTGATGACTTTCTTTTGTTTTTAAAGTTACACCCACAAATTAAAACAAATACTTATCTTACTATGTTTTTTCTATATCACTGTAAAAATTTATGGCAAATACTATACCAAACAAGGAATTTTGAACACTATTTTTGAAACATTCCATTATCTCCTAATCAATTCACAAAAATTTCTACGAGTAAAGATAATCACAATGATAAATTGCCGAATTTTGTCTTTATTCAATTTTACACTGTGATACTTCTGCAGACACATAATTTTTGCATCTCCAAGGAACATATTTTTTATTAGTTTCCACATTCAGTAAATACTTGTTCTGGCAAAACTTGTGGAATGGTTACACTTTGGAGAGTGGACATAAAAAATAGAATGGCACGTAGTCGTGGGCTTCAAGTGAGTCAAAATACCAAGTCTGCATTCTCCAAAAGGTTAGATTTTTGAAGTAGGACAAAAAAGGAATTTCCAATTAATGGATGAATGGTTAAAGAGAAGGAAAATCTCTCTACTGCCGATTGTATAAATATGGGCTTCCACCTATGTTAGAAAAATACGAAATTGCATAGGAGAAAATATAAATGTTGTAAAACAGGAAAATGTATTTTCCAATTACGCAAACAAGAGGCTTGACAGCAAGTAATGCACAAGCAGAGTTTAATGACCGATTATTTAAAAAATGTAAGCATTAGTGAGATCTAAACACTGCTCCTAAAGTGATGGTTTGATATGAGTAAATTTCATACACACAAAAATGGATATTGTTGATATGCATTTGTGTGTATGAAATTTTGTATCAAAATTATATCAATGATAAATGGTGCCAATATTTTCCACAGTCCCATCCTACACATTCACAACCATTGGATGTTTGCAATTCTCGTGGCTTGTTAGATTTGGATCAAAATTCTGAGCATCTCAAATTTTTTTCGACGATTTCTCGATTTTTGATTTCCGACTTCCGCTAATTGCAAGGGGAGAGTTCCAGTCAAAATGGGTTCAATTCACCATTTGCAGTACAGTTCTGCTGCTAACTCTTCTGTATGGTCTGAAAAATTTGTATATCAGGCTAAGCATGCGCGTTAAATGACTGCAGTTCAAAATAAAAGTAAGAAAAACTGCAATGATGGGACATTGTTTACTGAGGAAATGTGATGTACTGCATCATAGGTCCATTTCACCAGCAATTGAATCACCGAGCACCATTGAAATATTTCACCCTTCTAACTCTACTGGAGTTCCTAAGAGAATGAGTTAACCTTTATGAATGAGCTTCATATTTGATTGTCCTGCTGCATGGCAGGTTCACTCATAGTCAACCCCTTGTCTTGAGCCACTCTTTTCATCTCTTTTTTTCTCCAAATCTTAATCATGTCCAACATGACATCTCTTTTTCTCCCTCGTCCTCTCTATTATTCCCTATAACACCGTCTTCAACAGGCACTCCTTTCTTAAACAATACCTTAACCAATTAACCTTTCTTTAAACGCCTTCTTTACCAATTCTCTCTCTTCTCCAATACTTCGTAGCACTTCCTAATTCTTGACTCAACCCTCCCATCTAAGTCCATATATCAACCTCCAGATCCACATTTCAAAGGCCTTATTTTTACCGTATCTCTCCACTCACTCTATGTCTCTGCTCTGTACAACATCACACTCCAGATGTAACATTTTGCCAACCTCTTTCCTACTTTCTCCAAGGACCATGCAGTAGTTTCTTCTTATTTAATTCCTCTTTGGTCATAGATATTCTTTACTTGGTTTTCTTAAAACTGGACATTTATTCAGTAATGACATTTCCCAGATAACTAAAGCACTCTACTTGCTTGGTCACTTCACCTTCCAATGTGATGCTTATCTTTTCACTTTTACCTTATACTATATTTCATACCCTCGGACTTTTTCTACTTGTTAACATTCCATTTTTATTTGCCACTGAAGTCCACTGGCATCTCTATGACTTTAATTTACTATCTGCCACCACAGCCATATTATTAGCAAACCTAATACATTCCACTTTTCACGATTTTACCCCCACGTTTACTCCTCTACTAACATCATAGCAGCCTGTCATTACCTCTTCTAAATATATGTTAAAAAGGGTTGGTGTCAGGCAGCATCCTTATCTAACACCCCATTTTATCTTAAATTAAAATCTCACTTGTCAACCACCCTCCTATCCTTCCTTAAAAATTCTGCTAAGATACTTGTCTTTTAGGAGTCTTGTTTCCCTCATATTAATCACATGCTTTTTCAGAATCCCAATTAATTTATACTATTTAATTCTTATTATCAAAAGCTTTCGAAAAATATTTACCTTTTTGTTCTTTTCCCCAATTATTTAGCTAATCATTCTCAAAAGATTTGCTTTACTTGTATCTACTCCTCGTCTGAATCTGTATTGTTGTTCTCAGATTTCACTCATTAGTTTCCTATACAACCTTCTATTGATTGTTTTTAAAACTATTTTAGCCACATGTCACATCAGGCCTATTATTTTGCATTCCTCATATTTCTAGGTATTTTTCTTCTTTTTTATCGGAACTATTAGTCTTTACACAATTGTATCTTTTTACAAATCTTGTTACTCAAATTTGTATATTCTTTCTTAATTAGTTCTTTCAAACTGACTGAAATTTCATCAACTCCTGTTGCTTCCTCATTTCTTTACTCTTTTACAGATGCTTCAACTTCATTTTCAAGTATGTCATGTCCTTTTCCATCATTGACCACCTTGTTTTCTTTATCTAGTTACAATTCCCCTGTCATGGGTCTTTTGTCCCATTCAAATAACCTTTCAAAATATTCCTTCCACCTGTTCATAAATTTTCTCCCTCTGGTTCGTTAAATTTTCCAGTCTTTGTCAAAGCCACTTCTTACTTCTTAACAGCTTTATATATCACATCATTTCATCCTTCCTTAACTAATTGTTCTACCTCACTGCACTTGCAACTCATCCATTTTTCTCTTTTCATTAGGTAATCTACCGTTTAAGGTAGGTTTTTGGATGGACACAACTATCAAATAAACATTTTGTCACTCCCCACCTAGCAAACTAATCTATATCAGGTCCCTCTTCATCTATGTATACTTCTTTCCTCCCTTCATCCCGTCCAACATCCCTATCCTGTTCCTGCCCTTACCTCGCTTGCCCAACATTCTCCCCTCTATTACCTTCTTCAACATTCCACTACTGCTCAATACGCCTTTCATCCATTTTTCCTGCCTCCATAGGATTTCTCCCAGCATACCTCTCTCCTCACCCACTATTCCTAGCACTTCCTCATTTGTTTTCCTTTCGGTCCATTTCACCTTCTCCATTCTTCTCCACACCCACATTTCAAAAGCCTCCAACCTACGTCTATCCTCCTGCTTCAGTGACCACGTTTCCACGCCGTACATAGCTACGCACCATATCAGAGTTTTTACGAGCATTTTTCTTTAGCCTTATGTTTCTCATCTGAGTTCATTATTAAGTTTCATATATTCTCTTCTACCTTCTTCTGAGTTTACATTTTTCCAACTTCTTGGGGGATCAGGATGGTGCAGTGGCTAACATACAAGCTTCCCACTGAGAGGGCCCGGATTCAAATCCTGGAGACAACAAATATTTTTCAGTGGTCTCCCAATCCCTACTTAAGGTGCTTTGTGGAGAGCACTTTGAGCATGACATGTTTAACTGAAGACCCCTTGGTGCCTTTCAACAAGAGTAGGCTAATGCCGATGCCAGGTTTTTCTCCACTCTTCCTTACCCATCCATCCCTAATGGTGCAACTGACATTTGTTGTCGGTCGCTGCCTCTCCTAAAACTACTACTACTACTCCTTGAACTTCTTCTTTCCCCTATTTTTATCAACATTTCACCTGTGAATCGTACTTTTCTCATTTCTTTCCTGTTCTTTATACCAGCTGCCTCTTTTGCTACTTCTTTCATACTGTATTTGATGTTATCCCATAGCTCATGAACAATTCTTATCTCTGTCGGCTTACAATGTTTCCAAAAATACTTTCCTCGTTTCCTCAGTTTTCCCTGGTTCCATTAGCTGTCCTATGTTTCTATGCTCTTGTTTACTTCCTTTATAAGAATTAAGGGAATATTTTTTACAGCAGAAATGAGAAATACTTCATTGGCTCTCAGAGTGTCCCTCTAGTAGGTTGTAAACACCATGAAGATAAGACTCTCAGTGCATTGAATTCGAATGTCAGCACTTCCTGATGGCATTAGTGTTAAACGCACACTTTCTTCTGACTTGAATAAAAATTTGGTATCCGCTGGATGAAGTGAATCTTATCATACTCAAGTGGATCATTCTTTTGTCCCCCAAAGGAAAAAATACTTTTGAAATTCTTAGATGAAGAAAATGACAGTTGAAATATAGCCAGGGAGTGGCCCTATATGATTATGACCTAAGAGACTTATTTAAAACCCTTAAGTATATCATATGGAGACAGCATTATTGAGAAGTGCACCTGCCAAAATCTCAAATAAGACTTTCGAATTGAGCACTAACTTCCACAAAGAAACCTATGTCAGCTTGGTCAAGATACCATACCTGTCTCTCCTAGCCATGGGGAAACTTTGCATTGAACCCATCGTTGAACCATGCATCGTCCTAAGTTGCTGGTCGATTAGCTGTTTTTCTTGGCGCAGATGTTCAACATCCTGCAAATGAAAATAGAAGAGCATAAGTAATACAAAAATTGCACTATTAATAAGCAATAAAATGCTAATCTAAATTAACAAACATCTCTTGGAAAAAGAGGAGAAATAAGTGATAGGAAACAGTTATTATTTTAAGTAAACTTTAAAAAAAAAGAAACAAATCATTTAGTTACATCTAAATCTACACAATATCCTGCAAGCTGCTACAAAGGTGTACATTACATTTACACCAGTATAAATCTATCTTCTAACCATTCCCTTAGTCTTGCAGTATTACTTTCCAGTTGAACATACACTATTTTGGATTAGGATGGTTTTAGATACTTATCACCATAATTCCCTCTTGAATGAACCCTTATGTCCAAATATAGCTACCTTGATTTTTTGCCATGATACAGGAAGAAAATTTCAAAGGTTCTATTAATTGAGCAAGTTTGCTGCAAATGAGCCTGTCAGTACCACTTAATTCTGATTAGAATGTTGATTATAGAATATCAAAACTAGCAGTAAGTTTAAAGATGCATGTATGAGTGGATGAAGGATGATAAAGAGTATGCTACCAACGGGATAATCAAAAGGCCTTCCCCTGGAATGGTATAGAAGTGGTAACTTGAACCCTGAATTAAATGCCAGAAAATTGATTATGGAAGGTTACAAGAAGGAATTTCTTATCTAATAATCTAGCAGAAAGGTTGCAATAAGTATTTCTTATCTAATTCTCTGGATGAGACTTGGGATGAAGTGTGGATGGAAGTTGAGGGAAAATGAAGGGGATGAGGATTAACAAACGATCTGTGAAAATGAAGCAGATGACAATGATAGTGAAGAATATGATAATTAGTTGAAAAAAATCATGAAACAGCTTTCATTCATTAGATATGTATGAAATCCCATTAGTATTATAACTTCTCGAACACACAAAATGATAATTTTCACTTCTAACTGTTGTGTGCAATAAAGTAGTTCTTTGTTTACTGGTCACAATGTAGATTTTTTCCCTTGAATAATTTTTGCCGAAGCCACATACATTGGGGGATAGTTAGAGAGATTTAAGTCTTTATTCGTGCAAAATTGAGACCATAAGGTCGCTTCTTCCATTTAACCCTGAAGGGGGAATGAGGGAAGCTAATTTAGACAAATATGATACACTTGTAACCTGGTCAGTGATGTACAAAACATTCATAATATAACACATTGATTCCAGTTTTATAACCAAGGGTGCAATGTAATAAAAACATTACTCAATAGTCAATGCCGCTCATCCAAGCTCAGTGCATCCAGTGTTGCTATATCAAACACTATGGTGTCAGTCTCATTACTTAATTTACAGACCTTGTAAATCAATACTGTATTATACACCACCAATGTATAATTAGGCTTCATATTTTAAAAACCCATTTACCAATAAGTTTTATAAACTTCCACAAAAGGTACCATTAAAAAGTTAAGACGAACATACATCTAACACATCACTCATAAATAATAAGGAAGATGTCCTGTATTTTTTGTGGTAAATTAGATTCCCTGCAACAATCTGAACCAAGCAGTCAAATATAACTGGATTTTAATAATTTTGTTAACCAGCAGGTAAAAATTAGAATTAGAAACTAGAGCCAAAAGAAAGAACCAAACTCATATTAGTGATATGTTGTTATTGTTTTCATATGTCTATGAACATTGAAGAAAATAAATTCTTATCTAAATAATTATGTAATTTAAAACTTTGCCCTAACCTTCCGCTCAATTTTTCAACGGCTGCTAACACAGCATTATTAAAATTTTTATTTTCGGCAAAGCAACAAAAATTAATATTCATCAGAGTAATATGGGGATTGTAGATCTTCAAATATCAATTCAAAGAATCTATTAAATGCTTAATCAATGTTGAACACAAAGGACTTATTAGGACTTCACAATTCATCAAACATATAGTATTTAAAACAATCTTCACCAACCTTGAGATGGGCAACATGATAGTCAAGGAACACCTTGGCATCTGCAATATTTTCCACTGTGCCAACAAAAACGAATGGGACTTGCCCCTCTTCCCGAGGTATGGACGGTTGAGGTTCATTGTCCCCTTCAACTTTTACCCGAACCTATAAGGTGAAAATGAACAAACTTCTAAAATGAAATAGATCAAACAAAAAGATACATCAGTGAAATAGTTTTAATGACAGGTTCATAATTCCCTTTAGGTATCTCCAAATGAATATAATTTATAAGAAAATATATGCCAAATTGTTTCTTTCTTTAGTCACATTAACTGAAAAATATCACAAGATATGTATGTTATGTCTAATTTCAATTCGGGAATAATATCATCATCATATTATTATCGAATTTCTTACGGTATTCAAGTTAATCCCTGAATTTATGTGTACTCAAGTTACAAAACCCTAAAATGTATGTAATTTTGATTGGATCTGGACTGGTCTCAACGGAGTAGGAACCTCAAAAGTCACATTTTAGAACCCTTACTTCAAGTAACAACTCACCACCCCTATAAGATGAAGGATTAATTTTTACTGTACATTTTAAATGCTTGCCCCATAACTGCAAGTTTTCATTTTATATTAGGATATTATTATTTTTTCTAATACAATGAAAGATAGGTTGATAAATTTTTGTAATGTTTGTCACAGCATTGCCAGTGCTGAAAAATGCTTTAATGATGAACTAATGGTATTACCACTTAATCTTAACTCCATTTCCTATTCCAATATGGAAATTTACTTAAACATTCTCACCACATGTACTTTTTTCGCTTTATTTATTATAACCTATCACAAAAAGCAAGTTCGATTGTTAGTGTTATTTAATTCATTATAATCCCAAGAGATATTTGATTTCCTAAACATGAAAATACAATTTGAAAACACCGGGATATTTGCTTGCTTCTTCCTAATCAATATTAGGAAGGAGCAAGGTAATGAAATAATCAAGGAGAGAATTAAAAACTTAATAAGAAAAGTAAGCTAGGCCATAATATCTAATATTACAACAAAAATCTAAAAGCATAAAATAACTGTATACCAGGTGTAAAAGTATGTAACAGATGGTGCACGATTGCAGTTTGTGGTATAAAGATTTGACACTTATGCCGTTTTCTTGTGCCATCAACAGGTGTCAGACGTGCAGAAGTGATAAATTGAAAGTGTTAGCATAGGGTTGTGTTGTGTACCATCCACATTGACTGCAAGATTGAATCGCTCCATATTTTTGGGACCAGAAGGGTGTGGTATGTTATGAGTTGTTAAACCCTGGTGAAACAATTAATAATGAATGCTACCAACAATTGTTTGATTTCAACCATTCCCCACTTGAATAAAGACCAGAATACCAAAAGAGGCCACACATGGTCATTTTCTTTCATGACAATGGTCCATCACACACGGCAAAACCAGTTTGTGACACGTTGACTGCATTCAAATAGTTTACCCCATAGGGCTTACTCACCAGACTTCTGATTACCACTTGTTCGCATCTATGGGTGATGCATTTGCTGAGCAGCATTTCAGTTTGTATGAAGATATGAATCGAATGGCTCGATTAATGGTTTGATGCAAAAGGGAAACATTTTTACTGGAGTGGTATCCACAAATTGCCCGAAAGAGGAGAAAAATGTCTAACTGGCAATGGGGCATACACATTGAATAAAGTTCTTTTTACCATTTTTCTGGAAAAATTTTTTTGGGAAAAAATCTGCATTTCATACTTTTACACCAGGTAGATACATTCACAGTTCAGCATAATGATATTAAAAAAAACATTTGTGGCAAATCCAGCAAAATAGAAAGTTAATTTAATGGAATGACAAAAGTGCATGTTGGAGTGAAGCATCTCCATGCAAAATATATTCATAGTTAATAGATTTTAATTTGGATGAGAATTATTTTTATTTAAATACACTGTATTACATGATAACCTTCAAATGGAAGTTGCAAATGATAACTGTACATGAATAAAATAAAATTTTAATTATTTTTGAGAACGGTGCAAAATGTTAGAAATATCAGTCGTGAGTTTGGCAAAAATTAGGTCTTTTATATATTTAGGTACTAGTATCTCCCTCAGGTTAGAGATAAGAAAACAACATTAATTCGGAATATCCCAACAATTAATTCATTATTAGTTAATATATTGTTATAGAAAAGTTATTTTCACATAATCACCAAATATTTATCATGTTTTCAAACACACACAAGCTTTTCAATATTTTGCATCTTTTGTTGATGTCATGAGGCACAGGGCTGCTAAGCATGAGCAGAAAGGACATAACAGTAAAATCACAAAAGGCCAATCCTATGACATCTTTTTTTAATTTACATAAGATAAAGAATCTTTCTTTTAATTTACATAAACCAGAAAGAAAATATAGTTAAAATTCAATATAATATGCAAAATTCCAAGTGCTAGTTACTAATTTATCTTAATTTACTTTTTATTGCAATTATTTCATTTCTAACAGAAAAATCTACTGCACCCATAGATTGGATACATGGCATGAATTCATAGCTGATAATTTTAAAAAAATATGAGTTTAGTTGACATGTTGATTGCCACTAGAAATTAGATGGAGATAAAACTACATTTATTATCTATGGTGAAAACATACCACTCCACTCTTATCCACAATCTCCTGAATGTTCCTCCCATTTTTACCAATAACTTTCCCAACCAAGTATCTAGGAACTTGGATGTGCTCTTCACTGTACTCCAGCATACTTCTTGCCTTTTTCACAGCCTCTCGAGTCTGGAAAAAAGCAACATATTTCAGACAATGGTAAAATTTTCTTCTGGATAGCATCTTCAATTGTATAAATATGACCATGAAACTTTGTTAGAAAATATAATCAACATCAATTCAAAAATCAAGTCAGGATGTTGGATAGAAATTGCTCCAGTAAAAATATAACAAAAATGTAGTACATTATTCTCATGGACTCTTTTATTATTTGAATTTAAGAGAATAGAGGGGGCAAAAGGAAGTGTGTATCCAATGTTGGATGGTGTCACATTCTGGAAAAAGATTTGTAGGAAAGAAAAACACTGCTATTCCAAGTAGATGTACAATGAATGTAGCTACGGTCGGTAATCAATGAGAACAAGATAGCTTAAGACTACATAACTTCCTTTTTCAAATGCAATACGCTTTCAAAAAAGGTTATGCTGCTACACCCTGAACTTTGCAGCACTTCTGGAAGAACACTACAAGGACAGGATAATGGCACTGAAATACCACTGCTTGAAATTTGTTAATATTGAAGGCAATTACGTAAAAAAAAAAACTTTTTCAAAAACATAAATTGGAATTTTCTTTATTAGGACGAAAAGTTTTCATATCACCCTTGCATATGACAGATTTTAAAGTTTATATTTTCCATGATTATAGCAATACAATTTGAAAATATCTCTCAGGTAGAAATTACTTGGAGAATGACAATAGTACATGACAGAAAGCTCATGTAATACCACCAAATGTTACACTTTCTTGAATAAAAAACTTGAAACAAGTATGATGAGTGTTCACCACCTGTGAGAAATCACTGATTATGAAGAGTTCTCAACATTACAATTTTAAATTTGCTAATTCCTATGACCAACAAAAGAGTGCAGCCATTTCTGAGGGTTTTTTAAATGAAAGGTATAAGGACTGGTAAATGATTAATAATTAAATGTTGAACATTTTAGTAACTTGGCATTATTGTTCAAGAAAGCATCTAAATAATTAGTAGTTGTCAATCTCTGGGTTTGCATTAGGTAGTGTAATACCAAGTGTATGGCAAATCATTGGCATAGGGCTAAACATTATATCTTGGAATGCGTAGCATACTTAATACATTAAAGCAAATAATTTAAAATCTTGAATGCTTGTTCATAGACCCACAAAACTACTTTTCAATCAGAGGATGTTCTGGTGGAATACGTGCAATCTTATTTATTGGAAAATAATCTACTGCTTACATTAACATAATAATAAAAATGTTTGGAAATATATGCTAACAATTAATAGAACTAATGAACCCACATGAGAGCAAGTAGAAATATAGGAAGTTAACATTCCAATTGCTCAATAATCCTAAACATTGCTCGATACTTTCATCAACACTCCCATTAATCTCAAAACATGGGACATTAAAATGTCAGCAAATATATATCTTCACTATTATCAATATAACACAATATTTCAAATACATACTCATGATGGTGCATTCAAAACTTAGTTAACAAGTAATTAAAGGCAGCATGACATCACTCCACTTTTTTCAAGCAAGACTTTTGCGATATGAGAGAGAGGGTAGACTTTTGTAAATGCTACTAAACATGTAAGTTCCTCACCTCTCCATAGATCTTAAAGGTGCACGAATTTTCCTCCAGCTCGATGTTGGTGATCCCTTCAAGCTTCCTTGCCTGCTGGATGTTCGCCCCATGTGCCCCTATCGCCAGGCCCATCAGGTCCTCTCTCACGCTGAACTCATCCGAGTGGCCGCTGCTGGTCAGGAGGCGAAGGAAGGGAGAGGAGGGGGGACAGGAGGGAGCGCAGAGGTTAGGCGATTCGTGGGCGCCCCAACAGAGGGTGTGGTGTTTGTTCACAGGGAAAAGGGACACGTGTGGAGGGGGAAAGGAGGGGCAATTTATTCGAGGATTTGACGTGGGGGGTGAAATGGAGGGAGTGGGTAATGGCCACGGGTGCAGGCATCCGTGAAGGGGGAATGTCAGGGAGTGAATTGGGGTAGCCACGTGTGGGGGGCGTCACGATCGAGCAAATGGCTAGCATTTTTTTTTAAAGAGGGGGAAAGAGGGAGGGCCCATTGTGTGGGGCACTCCCCACGCAAGGAGCGACAGAGCAAGAGCATACTGTGCCAAAGGGCTTGGGAGAAGGGAGCTTAAAAACCACCTTCCAACCCCCTGCACACATACACATACCAACCAATGCACTTGTACATCTAATTTCAGATACAATTCGTTACACACAACAGCAGCTGCTCAAGTAACTATGAATGCAACTATCAGGCAGCCAATGCCGGTCATAATTACAGCAAAAATACCACTGGCTAGGCATGCATAGCCAATGTATGCAAGTTCAGCAAAAGTGGTGAGGAGTTGTTTTGGAAGGTAGCTTTATGCACATGCTGTGGCACAATTAAATGCAGATGCTAGAATTTTGCAAGACCAACAGTTTGGCTAAGGAGAAGGAGAAATCTCCCAATAATTTTAGCATGCAAGACCTAAGTAATCTTGCCCCTAAAAGGCTCATATAAATTCTTTTGTTTTAAATAGTTGGCAAAAAAATACCAAGTTGGATGAAGAGCAAGGCCACTTGAGACATTCTAGGCAAATAGAACAACAGAATACCATCAAATGGCCTTTGCTATAATTGATAAAAATGAAAAAAGATACTTAAGGAAACACAAAAGAAGAAAAAAACCAAAGTACAGCCAGGGACAGCTGTGTAACAAGTGTACTTATCCTGAAATAACCCAGATTTATAACTGCCAGATAAAATAGCATCAAAGGCTCTCACAAAGAGATAACAAACAATATACGATATAATAATAAAAAAATAACCCTTGGAAACATACCCACAGGAAAATGTTTTATTAACTAATTCACTTTCTGAGTAATTAACAGGAAACATTTAACATGTTGTATAGAAAATGAATTAAAGCTCCTACATTAAGATAAATTGCAAATATGGAATCAAAGACATTCATTCTTTATTTTAAGAAGTAAAATAAATGTACATAACTAGTATGTGCTGCTGATTATGAAGAGATAACCACGCGAGCAAACTAATTTTATCTACAAAAAGTGATGTAATCTGATGACCAGTCAGTTGAAAAATGTGGGAGTGAGCTTTTGAACAATGAAAATACAATCACTGATTGATCAGACAATACAAACAACAATGACTAAAAGGAAAATTAAATAAGGAACCACCAATCTGTCCACTCTCGAGTTTATATTCTATCAGCTGATAAGTTTACTTAACGGTGTAATTGAGTTTAACATATATGAAATTTAACATTATGAGGATATAAAAGCAATATCACTTCAACTGTGTGGGTTTGCCATTGCAAATTTAAGAAAATTTGACTAGGTTTCACTTCATAAACAGCACCAAATATTTATGAAGTCATGGCTGATCTACAATGGTTAACCAACACTTACTTGAATTATGAGCATTGTACAGTAAATAATGGATTTTTATAGTATATGGAGTATATGATGAAGCCAAGAAGATAAAAAAATTCGTGTATGTCTTGTATTTAAGTGTGTTTCACTCAGGCAGAGAATTATGGGAAATTAGGTATGGACTTAGGAGGGCCATAGGCTATGGGGTACTGACAAGCCAGACTGCTGGTTGGTAATTCTTTAACAGAATAAATATTTTTAAGATATCTAGGTAGTCACAACATCCATTTCAACGACCACATTTACTTGTTAGTATGTCGGACAAAAGGGTTCATCAGACGAAGGAAGAGACAAACAAAACCATTAATCATTAGCATGCTGCTTTTTCTGGATAGTCGAAAAAAGAATTACTAAAACAGGTAAGCTTTTTATAAGGTATCAAATAAAACCTAATTTCAAAATTAGTAAAGAAATCTACAAAGGCAGAACTATTAGAAGTAACAATAGGCTACTAAATTCTATAGGAAAGCCTTCAAAGGTTTCACCAATGGTAAATTATGAAGTTGTGTCTTTTAAGCAATGGCAGGTACACTTATCATATTATGCTTCAATTCCAAAAAGCACAGCGTCAAACTGATTCATGTGAGTGTAACAGCATAGAAAACATTTAAGTGATAAACAATTAGAACCTAGCAATTGAGTTAATACACAATGGCCAAAAAATGTGTTCATCAAGAACAAAATATGCAATATAGGAATGTTAAATGAACATATATGGATTAAAAAATAAAGGCTATGGGCATTAAATGGAAGAGAGCAAAAAATTTAAGTATCCATATATCACTTCACCAAAAGAATAATGAAAATCAGAGTTAACCCAATCAAGATAGTAATGGCAATTAAAGTCAATTTAATTATTAAAAACGAAAAGTATAAAATGACAGGAGTTTGCCAACTATTAAACACTAAATGTTAAGATATACCTTAAAATAAATAAATAGAAAATATTTGGGAAAAGAGATTCATTTAAGGCAAAGAATAGGTATTAGTGTTGGAAGACAAAATGGCTTTAAAAGAACAGCAATGAAAGACTGTTAAATTAGAACACAATGACAGTGATGATAGTTACAGATGCCTAATTATACCATTAAAATAATTATAAATAAGTAATTATTTACATTCATTAACTGTGAATTCAAATCATTGACACAGCCACACTGTAATTAACTTATTTCTGATTGCTTACATAAGTCATCACATAGTCATTTCTTTACTGATCTTAAATGCTCCGTAATAGTCATTCTTTACTCATCTTAAATGCTCCATAATGTAAATAATGGATGAAATATATGCTGAATTAGGGAAATGCCATCTAGGGCAATAAAGTCTGCTGTAGACACACACAAATCATGTTGAGCAATCAAGAACACCTAAGAGTGAAATGAAATCACAGCTTTCATACTGCAGCAATTTTTAAATTCTTGAACATGTGTATTGAATCATTTCGGTAGAACAGACATGCATTCACATTTAATAAGGCATGCATTGAGAAAAGTTCTTAACTTTGACATCCTGTTATTATACAGACATGCCTAAACTGCGACCTGCTTCACTGTTACATATTTTTGCTGGACACACACTAAATTCCACCAAAATAGCAGCTATACGAGGGTAATCCCAGAAATACCCGATCCAACAAAGAAAAAACAGAAATTTTGAAAAAAAAAGCATATTCATTTTTCAACATAATCTCCTTTCAGTTCTATATACTTTTTGCAGCGATGTTCAATAAGTTTGATACCCTTTTAATAATAAAAACTGTCTTGCTCCTCAAAATAGCCATTAACTGCCAACATCACTTCTTCATGGTCCGAAAATCTTTTACCACCAAGCCATTTTTTCATTTGCGAACATGCAATAATTTGAGGGGGATAAACCTAGCGAACATGAGGTAGCAATTCCAACTTTAATTCATGAATTTTGGCCATTGCAATAATTGATTTGTGAGCTGGGGCATTGTCTTGATGAAAAAACACTTTCTTCTTAGCCAAATGCGACCATTTTTGCTTGATTTCCTCACTCAAACATTGCAATAAGTTTGCATTATACTCCCTGTTGATAGTTTTTCCTTTTTCAAGATAGTCAATGAAAATTATTATCCCATGCACATCCCAAAAAACGGATGCCAAGACCTTGCCTGCAGATGAAACGGTCTTCGCCTTCTTTGGAGCCGGTTCTCCCTTTTGAATCCATTGTTTTGATTGTTCTTTTGTCTCGGGTGTGAAGTAACGGACCCATGTTTCATCCATGGTTATGAACCAGTGTAAAAATTCTGCTTTGTTGCTGGGAAACTTTGCTAAACACTCAATTGAAACATTTTCACAACACTGGTTTTGCTAGAGTGTGAGCAAATGCGGCACCCATCTTTCTGATGTCCAAATTTTCAGTTAATGTGCGATGTACTGCTCTTTATGAAATGCCTACTATGTCTGCTAGTTCGCGCACTTTCAACCGACTATCATCCAGTATCATTTCATTTGGTTGACCAATGCTCATCTTGACGGCTCATATGGCCTCGTTTTTACTCTGTTACCCAATATTTTAATGTTGTAAACAAAGGAGCAGACTCGCCCAGTTAAGTTTTTATTTTGACTGGGCTGAGCCTTTCAAATAAAAGTATTGTTATCTCATAACAATGACCAATTTTCTCAATTTCCACAAATTCACTGAAAATGTTCACTAATGATGACTGACAAACAAATACGAAACAACGTGGTGTCTTCAAACTTGAAAAATGCTTAATAGATTGCATACTTTCTAATCAAGTGATATTTAAAAAAACTACCACCATATCTAGGTCAGGCCAGGTACTTCTGGGACCACCATCGTAGATCAATAAGTATCAACATTCAGAGTCTGAGTTTACATGATTTGATTGAACATTAAATAAAGTAAGATGTGTATACTATCATGAAGTACATATCCCCATGTAAAATTCAACACTGATAATCCTTTGGTTTGAATACTGTGTTTATGGTTTAATCCTTTGGTACATTAAGGGTTTGTTTCTCTCTTTAACTTAGATTTGGTTTGGAATGACTCTCAAATTGCCTTGTACAATTAATATTGGCTGTCATAGCTGGCAATCCATCTTTTTAATGGAAACTATGAGCACTACATAAACTTTTACGCACAAAGAGAACAACTCTGCCATGTTAAGCTTTCTTTACATTAAAAAAGCACTGCTTCTAATGGGGACAATAGAAATTTGAGATAATTAAGGAACTGACCTGGTATACATCCTATTAGAATCTAGTTTTGGTGTGGTAGTCATGCTTCAGTAATCTCCAAATTCATATAATATAGAGCTAATTGCAGGTAGAAATAAAATCTTTTGGGTTACCTACACCATATGATACATCTTCCATTAGAAAATTATTTTTGTAAAAAGTCATAGACTATTAAGAAAGCCACTACTGCTTCCAGTATACTAACAGCTCCCAAACCACATGCGAACAATCCAATTTACTTTACTACCACACCAACTTATCACATATTCTGATTATTTGACTGAATTAAGAAAAACCGACTTGACTGAAGAAAAACTTAATGATACAATGCTTATGGACCATTTTAAATGAGTGGTTAGCAAAGCAATCACAAAAATAAAACCGGCAATAAACAATTGAAGGGTATAAAAAAATTAAAACTTATTTCATGAAAAAGAGATGGTTTGGTGCAATGCAAGCTTAAATTTTAATCCCAAACTTAATTTATCTTTTTATATGGAGGTTTTAAATAAGAATGAGTCCACCAAAAACTGTTTAGAGTCCATACAACGATGCATCTGTGCACTGCACTTCTGAATTATAGAATACCATTTTTCATCATTGGAGAAGAGAGGTATTTCTGATGGTAACCTTACACTTTTTATCCTTAGTTATTCTAGTTATTTTTTTAACCATAGCAATGGAAAATATAACTACTGAATGTTTTCAAGAGAAAACTGTAAACCGATGAAGATGCATGACCACTGTAATACACTTATCAGTTCATTCCAACGAAAATAGCTAGGAACTTGCATCACAAAAATGCTCATTTTATGGGTTGGTTTCTAATAAAAAATGATGCTGTAGCTAGTATTCTTTTTCAGATATTGAAGTGTAAAATCCTTATTCCTGGCAGAAGAAGCCATCAAATAAGAATAGGACAGAAAATAAGACATGGCTAAGTATAAAATGAAAATCCTAGCACTTGAATTGATGTTTTTAGGAGAAGCAAATGGTCAACTACAACCTTACAGGTATGTCAGTTTAACAACTAGGGTCTTTGAACGCAGGCATCCTTTAGGGGAGTTAAAATGCTTCCAATTGTCATGTTTTCCCTTTATTCTCAGATACCTGATAACCATCGAGTACATCCATATGCAAACTTGCTAATAAACATTAAAAAACCATCTTCATACAACAGCCATAATCACTCATCATCAATTAATTCCATAGGTGTGAGGTAGATTTAAGGCTAAACTGATTCATGGACAGGAGCAGATATAAAAAATTGTTTCTATCGTAGTGGTGTAAAAATTAATAAATTCTGAACCTTTGTTATCAACTTGAAATATCTGAGAGCTATACAGTCAGCCATTAAAGCATTAACTTCATTAAAATATTCTTTGTATTACTTGAATGAATCCATTCGAGTGTAATCATCAATATATTACCATTTCCACTTCGCAAAAATATTCTCTAGTAGATTGGCTTGAAAGTAACATTACTGTGATATGTTCCTCAGCTGGATTCAATGCCTTAATTGTGGAAGCCATGATAGCAGATACTCATGGATTTATATAGCGGTGATGCCTTTGAATACCCCAGCTAAACCTAAGCTGTATTTCAGGGTATTAGAACTTTCTGAGAAATTACAGGTGGCTCATGGAAAGGAACTGGCCTCCATAACAATTAAGCATGTATGTCATGAAATGTGGTGTACAACTGTAAATGACCATATGCGAGCTCATGGTAATTGTTGTGCTTAAAGATGAGATAGAGTCACTTATTTATAAAAAATAAGAGTATACTGCATAAAAGAAACATGAAACCATTCTGTGGGATTCAAGTTCAAGAGATAATTTCCCACAGTCTCGTGTCTAATGCTCCAGAGAGCAATGCCTGAATGACCAGACCAGACAAAACTGGCAAGAGCCAAAAAACTAATTAAACATTCTGATTTCTAGAATTACAACCAGGTCATTCAATGTGATGCTAATAAACTATCCACCATACAACTAAAATCCCTTCCACTAATAAACTACACCAGAATACATTGTCAATTTAATAATTTTCATCATCAGAGGGATTTGTGCCTTCAACTATAACAAATACTTTAATTTGATTTGCATTATGAAATGTGAAAATGAACTTTTGAAGTGTGACTTTTTTAATATTTCCAATTTTGTGTCAATTTCTCTGAGTTAATTTACATGATCTACTTACATGGCAACACACAACTCCATATCAAAATGAATCATGGGGATGATAACTTGGGCATGGCTGAGTAAAATATGCATGAAATCAACACAAACAACTAATGTGCTCTCCTAAAGATCCATACAAAGCTTTACTACTTGTTTCTACAACTACTGTGTAAAACATTATACTAAGGTTATTTAAGAGTCACAAATATGTAGGATAACATTAATAAAAGGGGACAGACTACCTCAAAACATGTTATGATATATAATTTTCCAGACAAAAAATAAACCATGAAGTACCTATTATGAATAAACACTGCACAGAAAAACCTCATTGTTTTATTAAATAAATGAATATGAACTCAATTGAAGGAACATTTTGTGAATACTCTTGAAAGGGTAATTATAAATACTGTCATACAATTGGAAGAACTTATATTTTATACTTTTTTTGGGTTATAAGGGTGGTCCAGCGAATAAGACATGAAATTATACATGTGATTCCAGTCAAACAACTTCATGTTACATTAAGTATAAGTAAATGTTGCAGAAATAGAATGAACTAGCTTAATGTGGTAAAGATGAGGAATCTGCACTCTATAATTACAGTGAACTCTCAATTATCCATGCACAGATTAGCTGTGCTATTCTCTTCCGGGCAACTTAAAGTTTTCAATAAAATATCAATTGGAAAAAAAATTAAAACAAATGTTTGAAATACCACCGCTTTCTTAAGACTTGTCAATTTTTATATCAAAATCAAATGTTGTCAATAGCATTTTATGTTTTAATTGAAATATTTTTGTTCTAGGCATACATTCATATTATTGTTTGCCTTGCATTCATTAACCCCATGAATTTCAATATTCTCCTTTATGGAGAGCAACTGCTTAGCAAAAAAAAGTTATTATCTATCAACACTGCATTAAATTGGAATCATAATGATGAATCTGTATCAGCAATTCTTTGTCAATATTTGTCCCTTGCCGGTCATTTTTTTCCTGGCTACAAGATTGGTTTAGCTTTCTGAAGAAATTACATTCTGCTATTCACTTGATAGTGCTGTACTCAGGAAAATTATAATTCCACCTTTAGAAAAATAACTGATAAACAAAAATAATTGTACTTTCTAATACTAAAAAATGAGAATTCACCAAAAAAAATGAAAAAGGAGGGTCTCTATATACATCCATATATTTTGACTATCAGTGTTTCCCTGCTTCATCAGGCAATCATTAGCACAGATAACGGAGAGTTTACTGCATTAATAATTTCAATTTGAATATATAGCATCGTATTTTTCAGATTTAAATATTAAATGGAAAGGCAGCATAGTAAATACACAGATATATTGTTTGCTTTGAAACTCCATCGCAAAAAATTTGATGAGTTAGATCAGCAGACAAAGTCCACTGTTCACTGATTCAAGCCAATCAACAATTTGGACATATAAAATAAAAATTCAGGGGTGGAAGTACTTCCTATAAAACATTACAAAAAATTACTTTTCTGGTTTATCTGCACAATATTTTAAGTCTATTTATTTCAAACCTGAATATTTCCAAAGTGCTAGTTTTTTTTTATCCCTTGCGTTTGGAAACAATGAGGCTTAACTGTAAGTTGAGCATAATTAAAACAGATGTATCAAATTTTATTATCCATAGTTCTACTTTACACGTTCTTTCCATGGTAATAATTAACAATTGAATATTAACCAATCCTCCTTTACTTACCATTCACAGTGTATGAAGTGAGTTTCTAACACACTGAATCATGAATAAATAATCACTTGCTAATAACACATAGTGAATAGATGAAACAAAACTTTGTTCCAGTTAAGTTCTTCCTATATATTCATTCATTGTGTAAGAGCAACAATAAAAGATTAAAATAAAAACTATCTACTTTAATTAGAATACATAAACATAATGACTGCATGTGATTCATTGCACACTACAACTGACAGCCTCAGAAGTCATCCACACCCCCCTAATAATATATTCGATAACAATTTAATGACAAGTAAAGGCCATTTGCCCACCAACTCTATGCTAACTATCCCAGTCAGATGAAGAATCTGTTAAAAAATTGAGTGCGATTGGGATGGTGCGGAGGCTACCTACAGGCTTCCCACCACAAGGGCCATGGTTCAAATCCTGGAGACAAATATTTTTCAGTGGTATCCCGATCCCTACTTGAGGTGCTTTGTGGAGGGCACTTTGAGTGAGTACGACGTCCGTCGGATGGGACGTTAAACTGTGGACCCCTTGGTGCCTTTCAACAAGAGTAGGCTAATGCCGACGCAGGGTTTCTCTCCACCCTTCCTTTCCCATCCATCCCTAATGGCGCAAATGACCTCAGCTGTCGGTCGCCTCCCCAACAAAACCCAGCCTTGAGTGTGGTCTAAATCTCACTAGGCTTTGTTAAGTGTCAACACAAGTGTTGTACAGTCACCTCACTTCAAGGGGTTAGGTGTTGGCAACAACTACTTCTGCCTATGGTCAGGACTGATCAAGTGACGAGAAATATACTTGCTTCAGGGGCAATTCACGAGAGCATTGATATTTCACAATGCTAGAATTGGTATGGCAACAAAGTAGCTTGAGATACTATAAGCAGCACACTGAATGCATTATTTCCTATAATCTTTGGCTTTTATAAGTGAAAAATATGTAAGAGAGTGTCAGTAGAGAATAATGGAAAACGCTTTCAACAAATAGTTTTGAAATCTTTTATAAAAATTAAAAAAATTGGTAACATGAAAATGTGACTGGAAACAAATTATAGGCCATTGAATTTGGCTCATTTGTATAATATATAATCCCCTTAAAAATAAATTATCTAGCATGAGTTTTGGGGAGTTTTACCTGAGTACTTGGAAGAATTAGACATAAATGTTGAAATTCATTAAGGGTACAAGCAAAGAATTTATCATCACCATACATTTCACAATTCCATATCACAGTTGTTATTCCACAAATCACTTTAGTCATATTTCAAAATTAATTTAAAATACAGGCACTACTTTTTATCTACAGTGATGTAATATGTGAGAAGAATGATTTTCAATGAAAACCTTAGCAAATTACAGAGTGGCCAGATATTACCAAAGTCGACTTTTGATAAAAATAATATTTAATCTTTTTGATCTACATCTTTATTAATTTGTTTCCAAGATGTTATTCAGTGTACTTTGTTAACTCGATAAGAGCAAATACATGAGCATTTTTCACAGTAGCACACAATACATTATTTTTAAGTTGTACAACTCTTTTAGACATCTAAATGAATGTTAACTAAGTCACGCCATGACACCTATTAGTATTTCTGAATGGAAAAAATTAATCAACTGATGATTATTAATGCAACATCATTATCAAAGTACTATATTAGCTTCATAATATAAGAGAATACCAGTGGGTGCCTGGCTAGTGATGCAGAAAGAAATTCTATCATGAAGTATTTATGTACCGCTGCACCAGTAGGTAGTCATTTGTTTCATACTGTGATGCTTGGTACTTTGTATACAAATGCCCCTTGAGAGTACACAAATGTGACTCCAATATCTAACTTCTTGCAGGATGCACAAAATATTAGACATCACTGTTTTCAAAGAATCATTTTTCTACCTACTTCAGAAACTATATCTAAGTAAAAGATATAAAAATCTGAACTGTCAGGTGCTCAAAGAATACTGACCACTCTGCATGTCTTACAATTGATTAATCCATGAAATTTGGGGGAAAAATTTATAAAAATTTTCTTCAAGAATAATGAGACCAAATCTGTCGTAGACCAGGCAAGACTATATGCATCAAGGTGAAAATATCCTACCCTCTATACATAGAGCCAATAATTAAAGCATTGTATTACTGAAAAACTGACCCACACCTTGTAACCTTAAAAAATGGTGAATAGGTACTAACAGTTCGTCCAAAGGGGTACATATCCTGACATATATCCATAGAATCTTCTCACTACATTAATGTTTCCACAGCACTTTCTTAGCTAGTTCTCCTCTCTGTACAATGCACTAAATTGAAGTATTGTAATATTTTGATATGCAGCAGAGCTTTAATCCACTAATGGTGTTTAGAGATGATGAGATGGTTTCACCACAACTACTCACATTCTTTAAAATCCCATTGACAAACTTGCTCCCATTAATACAAAACACAAACAAGGAGGTATAGGACTAAATTAAAAAATGATCAATTCTGCTCAACCTCAAAACATTTTGTTATACCTTAAATTGTAAGAGGCAATAGTTTTCATTTTTGGTATTAAAAGAGCCGGCAGAACACTAACATTTCAAACTTTTTAATTTAGGAGTAAACCTACTTCATTATTATTTAATTATCAGGCTTGTATTTCAAATGAAAAGGATCACAAAAGAAAACTACCTCATGCTGGACCATTTATTTGTTACAAGTTTAAAATGCCAATTACCATTATAAAAATATATATGAAGACTTGCTGCAGATATAGCCATGCGTAGGGTTTTCAAGGAGGGAGAAGACATGAATGGGGCCTACATAGCAAATGTCCTATCAATTGGAACAATGTGTGGTCAAAAGGGACAATACGGAATGGAAATTTTAACAAATTTATTGACATTAATCAGTAAGAAAGTTTTGTTTTGAGACAAGAGTTTTAGAAAAAGCTACCGAATTAGAAAGAAATATAATAGCAAAAGGAGAACAATAATTTCTACCAAAAAGGTTACTCTGATAGATGGATATTTTTATATTATCATTACTGGCATCAATGAAGCTCGCATATAGGATTGGACTAATGAGATGACATTAGGAGGCCTCCATGGGAGTCCTGATTCTACTGAGAGGGCATATATACACACATATCTGTCCTTCAGCCTTCCCTCTGAAACATACATGCATGCTAATGCTACAGAAAGTGAAAAGTAAATAGCACAAGTTAAAATGTATTAGTAAAACCGAAGGGAAAGATCTTTTACATGTTCCTAATATTAACTCTATGGAATATAATATATATGGATAAAAAAGATTAGACTATGATCAATATACTTAATTGCAATTTAAAAGCTTTCTTTTCCACTTTAATAATGAAGATAAATTTGGATTAGAACATTTTGACAATGGCTGTTCAGCATTCAGTATATATTTCAATGTAGCATTTATCTTCGGAACTGATATATCTTTTACTTCTCTATATTTTGTAACTGTCCATTAAATCTATTCACATAAATGAATTAAAATCTAGTAAAACAACTTGAAATTCATGCTTCTTTGAAATCCTCTGCTTCAAATTTAATTGAAGTAGAATGCTTTTCCCTGAAGACATTCCCTATTACAAGCTATTTGTTGGCATTTCAATAGAGCCAAGTATTAACAGAACCGAGCACTACATGGCTCTTTTATATAATTTCCTCTCATGTTCATTTTATACCAATAAAATCTTGCAGAAGAAGTACCATCATGGATACAACTATGCAATCTTAACCTTTCTTGGCTACTAAAGTGTAATAATAATATAATTATTTATCTACTTTAATGACCATACATATTTATTCATCTCCAAAATGAGTTTACCATGAATGCATATTGTTAGCTGTGGCAACATCAATGATTTGAATTGACAGGTTATATTTTTTTGCAAAATGATGAAAACAGGAGATAAGGACCAAAAACAGCAACGGCATTACGTTCTTCAAAGGCCATTCCTAGTGCAACACACACCAAGAGCCTGCTATTAAATAGAGGAAGAAATTGTACAAGAATGCTCAGCCAAAGACAATTTAAGCCTTTTCAAAATTGTCATGCTGTATAAATACAAGTATTTTTTGATTCAATCAATATTAGCAGGTAATCAAATGACTTACAATTCACAGATTTGCAAACTTGTAATCAAAGATAAATTGGCTGCTCACTAGAGGTAATATTTCTAAAATACACAATGAAGTGAGGGGCAGAGAAAATTAATGATACTTAAAAAGAAAATACTTTAAATAGTTAATAACCTGCCCAAAAAAATGTCAACTCATCATTCCCCACATTATTGATTTTGAAAGAGTTCCATATCAACCATTAAAAATGAATTTCAAGTTAATAAAGCATATTTGCCTGCTTTTATGTGCCCAATGTTATCAGGGAATGTAGTTTTTATACAGTTACTCATGCACATGCTTAGCCATTCTTGCATTATTTCTTCCTCCAAAAGAACAGGCAAACAGGCTGACAATTTATGTGACCACCCAGACCTAAATGGGTTGTCATAAAGAAAGATAAACCCAACCCAAAACACCAATACACATTTATGGCAAAAGGTTAACTACTCAGAGCAGGCTTGCCGCTGATCATTGCAAGATGCCGACAGGCGGTGATGGCCACCGCGGCCTCCTCCACCGGCACCTCCAGAATTGGTTCCTCTTTAGGGTACCAACAGGCCAGATTGACATGGGATCGTGACGGAAAGGATAAGGGTATTCAGAGTTATAGTCCATGTTGGATGGGGAGGGAATGAAGTGGAATTGGGACATGTACAATTCCATGTGCATGTGTTTAAGCATTTGGGGGAGGGTGGGTGATGAGGATGGGTTAATGGAACATGAGGTGATTGAAAAAGGGGGATTGCCCCAGGATATTAAGGAATAGGAGTGATGCATAAGGAGGAGGTATAGGGGAATGCAATGGGATGGAAGCGATGATGTGGGTGGTGGGGAAAAAAAAAGAACACAGTGGGTCACCACCCACAGCTGACCTGCCATGGCCCCACTGATATGTCACCCCGCCATGCAGTGGGGGGGCTCTACACCCTTATGATCTAATAACAGACTAGAGGCAATGACAAATGCCAGTGCCTCCAGCACCAGGGTATGCTCTGTGCGTAACAGGATGCATGCGTGTACTGGGAATTTGGACAGAAGAGCACATCCCAGGTAATGATTTGTTAAAAGAAGATGGGTGGAGTGCTGTCTGGGCCTTGCCTTCATGTGGATGGTCTTACAGACACGGAAGGGATAGTTGACCAAGAGGTATTGTCCTAAAATTTACCATGATTATCATTATGCCATTACCCAAGACAGGTAGCCAAATTCAGTATGAAATAGTACAAACCAAATGGTCAAAAACCCTAAATATTTGTCATTTCACAGGGCCCACAAAGAATGGATCAATGCCATTATACTCCTTGGGTTTGTCATGAAAATTTGACTATTTATTACACTGGTTGATGCACTTAACAAAATGGAAGTACTGTGCACTTTTGTGTGAGAACACATACTTCCGCACACACAATTATGAAAAACGAAAGACAGAGAGAGAGAGCTACTCTGAAGTTCAATGGAAACAAAATTGGAATTCAAAAGCACTTGAAAGCACACTTTCCCATTATTAACTACTGTCGCACTTGAATCTGGTTAGATGGCAAACAATCACAGGCAGTACTTGCAGAAAAGTGTGAGGGAAAAAATAAATAAAACACATACCCAGTAGAAGATTGAAGTTTGGTACATTCAAGTTGCCTCGCTGCTTCCTCTGTTCGTTTTAGAAGAAGTGCCTTCTGGGTCATGTTGCGGAAGTGCATCTCTTGTAGCATAGCAGATCTCTTGCGGCACAACTCAGACCGTGAGATAGCTAGTAGTACCCCACGATCAGACACATATCGACATGAAGCTGCTCCGATCGACCTCTGGAAGTCCTTGTGTGCATTTTCAATTTTGGCACTACTACAAATGCAAGAAAATGAAGTGGAACATTAAAATTAGGGTTGAAATTAGATTCACTAATAGCCACTGCCATTACGTGATTCATAATGAACTTGTTTCAATTGTTTACCAGGAAATGTGCAACCATAAATTCTCCAGGAAAGAAAGAATGAGGAATAAAAATAACCTGAATTGAAAAAAATAAACTAAAAAAATTGCTGGTTAAGTGTATAATCACCATTAAATCGTTAGGTAAAGCTATTTTACCAAATCAAAAGCATCACACATACCAAGACTTGATAACTGGGGATTTAAGTAAACCTCAGAAAAACAAAATGTGCCCTACACACATGGAGGGAAAACAAATTTCTTCCAAATATAAAATGACTACAATCGAAGTCATTGCATTGAGGCTAATAAAACATTTACTCAAACACTGATAAGCTCAAAGCACAAAATTCAAAATTTGTTTAATGAAATACCCAATTGTTCACTTGAAAATGTTGAAGAACTTACTATTCACGGAGTTCCTCTGGCACATCCACTTCTACTTTATGAAAAGTCCCTTTGTCTACAGGAGGCATATTGGTTTTTGGGCGAAGTCGCTCCGCTGGAACTATTTCTGTATATGTGTTATCCCAACCCAGATATTGCACCACAACAAAGTCCCCTTTAATCATCTGGAAACAGCAATATATCAGTTATTAAAAAGTAATTTTAGATTGAGCTTATTAATAATATTGAAAATAACAGAAAAATACAAAGAAGACAGTTTGAACAGTAGGTAAATGTGCTACTACACAACAAGATATTAAACAATCTAATCAAGCCATTATCACACTAATTGAATTAAGTTATGACTTTTTGTAAATACAATCAATGAAACATTTGTTTGAAAAAAAAAACAACCTGGCTTAAGGTTTACCTTGATAGTGGCTCTCCACCACCCACATTCTTCTTGTTCACTAGCCCTGGAGAAAACCTCTACCTCTTGGTCAACTTGAAAGTCTGCCTTAGCACTGCTATCGGAAGGGGGTAGGCGGACCTGGGACAATGGAAACCTGGATTCTGGCTGCCAACTTTAAATGAAAAAAAAATGAGAGAATTAACAAACAAAATAGAAATATTACTCGAGTGATACAATACAAATCAATATTGTAGATTAACTCAAATAGAATTTTTGTTAACATTTCCAAATAATTATAATGCAAATTCATAACACATGAGGAATGAGTCTGACTCACCAGGAACCATAACAAAACATGCAGAAATGCAAGCAAACTTGTAACACAATATCAACCCCATGTATTCATCATCCTTCTAATTCTTGGGCGTAATAGTCTGCTATTATTAGTTTTCCTTTTGCTTTCCACTTACAGAGATAGCCACTGTATTTACACTTCATTGAATTACAAACTAAAAAATTCCATAAATAATTATAAAAACATATCCCTACTGTAGGAAAAGGCTCTTGAATCTTAGGATAATATAAGCTTACTTAGACTTATGTCAATGATAAATATAACCTTCACAAAAGCATGAGTACCAACCAAACTTAGGGATTAAATAGCCCATAAACTTAGAAGTTCTGACTGCATCCATGTGGTCAACTTTTCAAAAGTTGAATGAATTATAAATCAAATTTCAAGAAACTGCGGGAGATTCAGCAACAGTAACTTTTAACGGAGTCATCCGTTAACATGCATTTCACTCTGTAATTGTTTCAATGAAATGCATGTTAGCAGATGACTCCGTTAAAAGTTACTGTTGCGGCATCTATCGTAGTTTCCTGAAATTTGTCTAAGGTATAAACTAAGTGTTTCAAATTGGCTTTAACCTAGTGGACTGTGGCACGTTGCGCACGACTATGAATGCCTGTGACATTGTATGTACAGTATTTCGTCACAACATCTTGTTCCTTTAAAAGCAAAAAAATTTCAGGGTGAGAGGATGTCTCGATAGCTTAACTGGCTAAAGCACTTAGCCGGACATCGAGGGATCCGGGTTCGAATCTTGATAAAGACGAATGAGTTTTACACTCTGTAATTGTTGCAATGAATAATAAAACCTTAAATTTAGTCCATGACACTGGCATTCTTGAAAAGTTGTGTAAGAATTCTGTGGAAACTAACATAAATGGTACACTTGACCTGTGATAGTTGTTTGCCTTCGAGCAAAGTTTTTACAAATACTATTCAAATTTTCAAAATATTGAATCATGCAACAAAAATTTTAACACCTATTTTTATCTTCATATTTTGAAATAGAATTAGATTTAAAACAAAGATTTTGCATAACATTAAGTGGAAACTGAGATTGGTATAGGACTAGTCCTCTGAAAAGAGTGATATTTGATAGGATTACACTGTTATGAATTATGTGCACATTAGTTTTTGTTCTCTTTCACTCACTTAAGACATTATGAGAGTCTACTACTGGGGAGCTTGATACATCTACATAACTACCTAGTAAGCTACCACAAATATGTCTATTTAGAATTAAATGTGCCTTTTACTACCCTTAGACCTATGACATTGGCTTTCGAAGGTTTTCACTCAACTCATTTTTAGTTGTTAAACTGCATAAAACAAGTGATAATTAGCAGACTTGACTAAATGTTCAATCTGAAGTGCGATGATGTACGGGACAGACATGGACTTTGCGGAAAGTGAAAATAATATAGGCCTTCGAAATGTGGGTCTGGAGGGGCATTCAAGGAATTAGAGAGGATAACAGAGTAAAGAATGGGGAGAGGAGAGCGAATTGGTATTTATTTAAAGACTATTGGGGTGAGATTGAGACTTTATAGTCCCTCCTTCCACCAAACCCCTACACATTGCAGTTGAGACAATTACAAACACCCATGCTATAGGCAGGAATCAAACCCATGGACTCATGGTTAGAAGGCAAGGACAAAGATAATCATGGAAGAAAGGTTCATTGGTTAGAGCATTATATGAGGTCAGGTCCCATTGAAAAAAAGTGTGAAAGAAAAGAATGGCTCAAGACATGGAGGTCAAGCATAAGTGAACGTTCCATGCAGCAGAACACCCACAGATGTCTAGTCAACAAATGTGTGGCATGCAGATTTTTAGCCCTCACTCGAAGGCATGTGGTCTACTCAGTGACAAGGCCTTAACTTGTGGAATAGAACCACAATGGATTTTGTGAAAAAACTTTTATTGCAGAGATTTTATAAAAATAAGACCTACATGTTTTAGGCGTTTGGCAAATTTCTTACGCATGGAAAAGTTTTAATTTTGTAATTGAAGCAGAAGAAAAAGGTACTATATATTGTGGTGTTTATATTTAGATAAATTTTGGTTTATAGTACTTAAAAGGGTTGAGTTAAAATAGTAATGAGTTACTGTTGGTAAATAAATTAATTTGTACAATCTTGGCTATTTTACACACAACAATTATTTAGAATTTATTAGTTTGTGACAGACAAGACAGACTTTGCTGAGAAACTACATTTTTGTTTTGTTCATGAACTATACTCTATCTGGAATAGGACATTTATTCCTTGTGTCACATCTTAAATATCAGTGATCAACAAAAATCATGAATATTTCTTGATTACGCATTATGATATGAACACATACTGATTATATTTGTTCTAGCTCAATAATGATCAACTCTGGTGGAGCACAATAACAGTTGAGAAAAGATTTAATGTTTTGTACATTGAATTTCTCCAGGTTGTTAAGCGATCAAGTGTTCTTTATTTTAGGTCCTTGAGGGCAAAGAATTTTTAAAGAATGCGTTGACTGCTTTGAAATTGAAGATAACACTGCTGTGCAATCAATGAAATATATACATATACGTAATATAACCAGAAAAGTTATATAATACTTGTAATGTCAGTAAAATGACTAAAAAGGCTAATGGCTTTGCAATTCCTATTAAGACTTTTAAAAATCTTATTAATGTGAGCATAATGGGCTACCACAATCACAGAGTAACCAGGTGCACATTTATTAAACACTTCCTTCTAAAAAGGACTAATAGCAAAATTCACCATGTTTTATAATATATAGATGTTAATGCTGTATCTCTGTTCTTATAGATTCCAATTCCAGGTCCCAATATAACCTGTTTTTTGATCCATTATTTCACAGAGTACTGCTGCACTTTTAATGCATGGTAACATTGTTACACAATGGCTTCCATCTCTAATTACCATTACTACTGTCTGGTCAAATGCTCAATGCAAAAATAAGAGTTCAATTTCTCTGAAACTGATATGACTAGAGATTTCAATCCTATTATCTTACAAGTCTTATTATTTTATTATGATTTCCATTCATGCTGGGATGAGGAACAAGCAGAAAAAGTTTGACCTGAGAATGTAACATTTGTTTATATTCACATCCTGCTCTTACTAGAGACCTGCCGTCACTCAATTTCAGTGGCCGCAATCCATTACAAAATTATCATCAAACAATTAAAAAAAATACTTGCATGCATGGCCTGTATATTTCGAATGCATTACTTTTTTTATTTTAGCAGCTATCTAAATCTAAAAACCACTTTTGGGCCGTTATATGAGGCTTGAAACAATAATAAATAAAACAATAGACAATTACAAACACCCAAGCACTAAATGGAAGAAAACCCACCTAGATTCAAACCAAACCTGTGACCTTTGGGTTGGCAGGCAAGAACATAATCCTGCCACCACCAGGGCCGGCAATTATTAGGTATGAACATTTACATAGGAAAAGAACTTAGTTTTCTTCTCCAATTCTATAAATACACACACATATATACACATGTACAGACAAAATATTTTAATAAGGAAACTAGTTATTCAATATACTTTCTTTGGGGATTATTTCATTGATTTCAGTGTGTTTGCACTACTTCTCATTATTATTATTTTAGAATTGGAAGATAAATAGTAACTCTACTCAAATATTTTTTAATCCAGTGGAAAAAATCTGCCTTCTTTATTTCCAGATTTTTCACCACATCAAACAAACTTCCAGAACCCAGATTATGATCTCCGATCAACAAGAGTAGGTAAATCCCTAAATTTGAAGTGCACAATAATCATGGGAGTGCCATGGCCTGTAGAAATCAAAGAAATGCATTTCTGCACATCAGAAGTTGATGCTACTACACCATTTTCCACCTTAAAACACACAGTACATGGCAATAAAGGTATGCCACAAATTACAAACCAAAGTTACTTATTCATCATGAATTTTCACAAATTGGAGCCTGACACAGTAATTGAGATTCCAACGTGGTAATGGAATTTGAACAAATGACTAAGGATAGCATAACCGTGATTACTGGACATAGGACATTTATGCTGCTTTATATCATTTAATGCACTTTATGATAGGCGTACAAGCTTTTCCAAAGAGTTGAGTAAGGCTGATAAATTTTAGTGAAGCCACAATCTATGACATTAAATATTTGACATTTTCTCACTATTTAATATTGTAATATCTACTACAGTACATATATATATATATATTTATATAAGGAAGCATACGTCATTCCAATACCGATAGCAAAAGCTCATGAATGAATTAGATATTTCCCAAAGTTTTCCAAGCATACTTCCAATCAGAATAAAACTGTTAATAACGAGAAACACAGGAACTTTTAAGACAAAATGCTTTTCAAATCATCAACATGGAACATGATAATACAGTGTAACTGTTCACAATACTGTTACATTAAATTATGAGTCAGTGTAGTATAATTGGATACAATTGCCTCAGTAATGGCAAACACTTTACTCCATCAAAACAATTTTTTTGGTCATCAAGACACCTCTGGTGGTCCATGTGCCCACTGGAATTCCAAAAAACCTCAGGCTTGACATCAGGTTTCCCAAAAGCCAAAGCACCAGAGTTGACAACATTCACCCCCAAGATTGGACATGGGACAACTGTATTAGTAGGCAGACTTTACTCACCTGCATAAGCTGACTAAAAAAGAAAGAAACATGCCACATTTTGCAAGGGTGGACAGACCAAAAGATAAATTAAAAGATTGGAAATTTTTGTGACCTAAGCATCAAAATTTCTTATAAATCTTATACAAGTGTTTTCTGTATGAAGTAAGGGCATTCTGGTCTAGGCCAATGCAGCAAAATATATTCACCATGGCAATCTTATTTTCATTAGACAGTTATCAGTAATTAATAGCTATTGAAAGAAACAATCAGCACAGTTTCTCTGGGACAATCATTGTACTAGCATAGATCTCATTTCTGAATGTAGTCTGTCAATTCATCTTGGTCGAATCAGTTGCATACTGATGCTTCTGGTAGTCAAGGAAAATTAGGTGCACCACCAGAATCACCTGATGGTTAGGACTTAATATGACAAAATATTTATAGGTGAAATAAATAATAATGATAGACCCTCCATGAAGGGCCATTGAAGACACTGTAAAGTCCACAGTCTTTAGTGACAGTGGAAATGGTAAAAATTACAATCACAGGTTGAAAGAACAACCATCCTCAACTGCTTCAACATTTCCTATTCATAACTCTTCAGTGAGGAAAACATATTATATTTTTGCCTTCATATTACAAATAAACAAAACAGAAGGTCATTACACTTCATCATGTCAAATGTTTTCCAAGTATAGGCATATTCGAGCATAATGAAATGCTGCAATTACCCCAAATATGGTTTTCTCTGCAAACAACAGTCAACATTTGATAATACCTCATTAATATGTTTAATTTCATTTAGAGATTTAGTTGATGCATCATATCAACTAGTACACACACATAGCAGGACAGAATTAGGGACATAACCTGACAAACAAGTTTTGGCAAAGATATCTTCTCCTTCTAAATTTTTACAATGATTACACCTTCAAGTCTTACTTGCTATTAAATTTAGACCACCAATAGAAACCATCACCTTTAACAACCATGATGCTAACCACATTGGAACCCATTAATCCAAGATTAGCAACATTAGTAGCCAATGTGCAGGTTGGGAACAAACAATATAGTTCATCTATTATAAAACAAATATTTTAAAAAAATCCTCTTCCATTATTCTGAGCTATCTTTAAGCCGTAACTACAGAAACTAGGCAGTTGTGGGTTAGAATAAAAAAGTTCTTATTGTGTAACCTGAAAAAGTAATTTGCAACAAAAAGAAACAATTTTACAGAGGAAGACATTACTAAAAATTTAATAAGCTTTCAACATAGTGCAACACTTAGTAATTTTTTTTTTCGATGGGATCTACCATGTATTAACATGCATTCCAACCAGAACCAACAAGATGCGACTAAACTAGTAATTTTGACCTTTTTACAGATATTAGTTCACATGTACCCACAATAATTAAACAGGAATAAACATTATAAGCCACATAAAATGAAATGACCTCATACCTCTACGTGACCCATATAGAGGTTGCAAGAGAATATCACAATTCTATTGGAATATTCAGCATTTCTATTCAGCTTTCCAAGCATAGCAAGCTACGAAGCCTAGTTTCAAATATTAACAACCACGCGTCCATATTAACCGAGCACTCGAAGAAATATTAAGGTCAACGAATTTAAAACAATAGTGGTACATAAATACCACCATTTATGTAATAAGTAATATTAAAAACGCTAAAATGTCATGTAAAAGCCTTGACGGGCGAATATAAATACAGCAAAATTTCAGTTAACTTAAAAAAATAGACCACGCTATAATTGAAAAGGCAATTTTAGCAAATTAAAATATAGAACATTTAAGCGGAGACCAAATAATACTCAAAATTTCAATATTTGAAGTAAAATTACAAAAAGTTGTTGATATTTATCTTGTGTATGGAGTGGCACATGTACTCGAAAATAAGTAGATACGCAAATACCCCAAACGAGTATATTCTCTAAATAACTACAATGAGACTTAATAATAACTTAAATAAAATGTACATAATATTGTTAACGACACATTAAAATATTTCAAATATAGAATAAATCAATTTACAACTTTTGCAATATCATGACTATCGATATCCAACAATGCTATAAACTTGTGAATCCTAGGGTTGTAATTATCAACAAGGTTACATTTGCAAAATTTCTCAACTTATTATTTACTCTAATAAGCGATGAAATAATACACGGCTCTCACTAAAAACCCATGAATGGAGACTTATTTTCAATATACAAACAACACATAAATTGAAAACTTTGAAAATCAAATAATCTGGTTCATAGTAAACAATATTGCAAAATACTAACGCATATTTTCCAAACATTCAAAACCATGCATTACCAACATTTCAGGTAAAATGAGGTTACTTACTCATTTTCAAACGATACAAGAAGTTCTTCATCAAAAACGTCCGTCACAAATGCCTGCAAATACAAACATCAGCATTTAACATTGTAATATGTTAAACAAGTTGATAAAACTTTTATTTGTTGCAATGGATTTCTTTGTGTAGACCACCATCGTTTGACTTCCGTAACACCACGAACAAGGTTATTTATAAGGTTTACTGCAAAATATTAATACTTCCAACATTTATAGACCGAATGGGAACCTCAAAACTTCTTCACATGACTGTAACAAATAACTCATGTTTTGAGCAAATCGGACAGAGGCTCTTTTCATGCAGTGACTATTAACCTAGGCAATTTAACTCAATAGCAGCTCATTATCGCTTGTTTTTCATACAATTATAAAATGCCATGAAACGCTATGAAAAATAAAGGTACTGAAATTTGTACAGTTCTAAGAAAAGGCACATGGAAAAAACACGCCCTGTCAAACGAGACATGGCGTCCAAGCCGCGTTTCAACCTGTCATTTCTTGCCTGAATACTCGTTAATCGCACAAAATGCTGATAAAATAATAAGCCACATGATTGCATAAGCATAATAGGATTATTTTATTTCATTATGTCCGACGAATTTGGCGTACTTTTGCATTAACCAACCTTATAATATACCCCGTTCTCGCCGCATACTTCCACAGCGAGTTCCTCCATCTTGCTTTTGGCGTAAATGAGTCTTGGGTTCGAGGTTTTATCGTTCACGACCAATGGGGGTGTATATACGATATATACCGGGACTTGAGTAAGCTCATTGGTCAATAAGTCCAAATGTAAAAATGTCGCTCGCTCTCGGGAGACATATTCGTACTGGTTTGTGTTTGTCAACTGGAAAATGAGTTCTTAAATTACCAGACGACATGTCAACTAGTAGTGATTCTGAAGAATTTTATGATGCCGAAGATGTGACTCCCAATCGTGGAACAAAGTAAGAAAACCTATTGAGAAATACCATAACAGTGCGATCTTTCCTGAATTCAAATTGTCATATGTTTCCTAAGTTACCAAAGGTTGACAGTTAACTATTTTGTTTTTATACTGCTCATATTAATTCTAAATGTACTTTTAGTCCTGACCTACCGAGTTGTTGAATTGTGAAACTATTTTAGGAGGAGCAAAGAAAAAATAGAACCCACTGTTTCGAGTACTGACGAGTGTGAAAGCTTAACATCTAATGTTGGAAATGAGAAGGAAGTTGACAAGGTATCTGATGAAAAACTTGTACAGTTGAACATCCCTGCAGGAGCTAGTGAACCCATAGTTGCTCCAGCACCACAAATCTCCGAAAATGTAAGATTTTTCAGTATGATTCTTAGTGCCTATATCAAAGCAATGATTGAAAACATTTTGTTGATTTGGAGGTTTTCTGTGCATGAAAATTCGTATTTTTGGACCATTTTATCAAATTACAACAAACAACCTGTATTGTATTTATGAAAAATATATTATCGACTTAAACGTGTGAAAATATTTTGTAATTTTCATTAATAAGGGTCAATCTTGTTGGATACATCCTGCCATAATTGTATATGTGAATAACTCTGTTTTTACGTACTTATTTCGAGAAATATACATATGTGGGCATCGGAGACCTTTCACCTGATTTTCGAAGTGGATGTCACAAAGTCCCTAGAAGCCTTTTCTTAAAATAGATTTAGTACAAATGCATAAAATGTGTGGGAAAATTGTTATTGATTATTTTGTCGTTTTCTGTTAATAATAATCTCTTATCGTGGGCTTTAAAATGGATATATTAACAGGCATAGTCCTTGTTGTCTCATTGAAGTCAAAAGGCAAATTTCAATAAGTCTGGAACTTTTATCGTTACATGATAAAGTTAAAATAAATTGAAAAATTGTTTCTTCTTATTATCATACTTAACAGTTAGTGTATTCTTCGTAGTTTTTCGCCATTGTAATCGTGCGCACGAATTTATTCATTAATTAAATGATAGGTCCCAGAAGTTGAGCAGAAAGTCCAAGAAAATGAAAGAAGGCGCCAAAGAATCAGAGAGCTTCGAAGGAGAATTCAGGCTGAAGATGAAGATGGTGGTGTTGGGACTACTGTTGGTAACCCATCGCCTCCAGATAGTCAGACTTCATCTGCTGAGGGAATATATCCATCTTCAAGGTATCATTATCTACTAGATAAAGACAGGGAACTAAACCTTGTCTTCTGAATTAGGTATTTTTTGTAGTTTGTAATGGGTTACTTGGGTTACAAAGTTGGGGTAACAAGAAGCAGTTCATTGTTGTATTCTTTTTTAAGGCTAATGTTGTGTTCCAAAGAATCAGAGTTATATTTCATTTATAAACCATGTTTTTAATACTCAACTAACCACGGAAAATATTCTAAAACAAGGTAAAAGATTTTATACAAATGACCGACATTATGTTCTCAAACACGTATTTTGGTGTGTATTTTCTCAAAATTAACAGTATTTTTAAAATCACAAATGAAATGGGCCCGGGATCTGCCCTGTAGATGGTCATAATAACTTTATGTTAACCCAATTTCCAGTGAAATGATTAGTTAATTAAAAGAAATATGTGTTTCAACACATTCAGGTTTGTATCACTTGATTTTTGAGCATGAAAGTTTAGTGCATGATAGCTGTGCAGGTTCATGATATAGCTCCTGACCTAAGTGAGTCAATTTCAAATCTGGTCAATTCCTCTGGGTGAGAGTTCCTCTTTTTTTTTATGACATAAGCTGCTTGTTGTGTGAATACAAAACCATGTTGTTACTTTGGCAGTTGGGCTACAATATTCTTGCGGTGGAAATCTTAAAGCTATCCTAAAGAGCCTACTTACTAAAGCTAACAGTTTCGGGCTTAACTTTGTGGAAGCCTAGAGCCTACTTACTCTAGAGGTCACTTATGGTTGCTCCTTCCAAGGGCGGTTATGCCCAGTAGATCTGAGGATTAGAACAAGACACAAGGTGGTGTAAGTGGCATATATTTTTACAGCAAGGAAACGGCATTGTGATTGAATCCCATTGAAGTGACCATTAACTTAATGGAACTATTTTAGAAACACTCCTGAGAAGGAGAATATGACACCACTTCAATCAATCATCTTGTAAATGGGCTAAAATTTCGTGAGTGCAGTAATCACTCCTAGAAAATGCTGGACTTAACCACCTGTGCATATAAGATGTGAGGCACAGCTTTTGTTTGTTGCATTATGAGCTCCTTTAACCAAGTGAAATAAAATGCATTTTCAATAAGAATTCCATTCCAAGTCACATTAAGAGAGAAAAGTGGACTATAACCAACTGAATAGGGCTATGAAGTCATAGCATTAGAGAAGAGGACAGTAAAGACACTATGGCCATGGAAGAAAAAAATGGTAAACATGTTGTTTGTGTAAAGTGAGGTGGAAAAGTAGGTAAAGGCACTGGAATGTTAATAGTGTAAAGATTAATGGTAAAGTGTTTGAAAGTGAACTTGGGGAAGTAGTTTTCTAGAAAAGAGTACTGGAAAAAGGGTTGTAGAAATTGAACACTCGTGTAGTGAAGTATCATTTGTTTGATAAAGCTGATGCTGAGTTTGTTGTTACCCTAGATGCATATCAATCAATATGTAGCCTTAGCACTAAAATATTCTCAAAGTTCCTCCTAGCTGTTAACTCTCTATTATTCCAATATCTATATAAAGGCAGCATTATTTATTTTTAAAAGTGATTTGGTTTGTAAAAAAGTGATATTGAGCAATGTACTAATTGTAATTAGTGTACAAGGAAAAAATTAGTTTCTCTGATCAGGAGTGGAACCTGAACATAAGATGACTGGTTCACATCACCTCAGTAAAATGCGTGTGGTTTCGATATTATGTCTTTTTTGGGCCAGTGATTCAACACTTAAGTTATCAAAGATTGAGGTTCATTTCACTCATAGGCTACCAAGTCATATTGCTGTAAAGTTTTGCAGTTCATTAAAGTGATAACTGAAAACTTTCATTTATTCCATTTTCTTTTTAATTTTGTATTTGCTTGATTCATTTTCACAATAAGTGACTACTTAATTTTGTTCATATTTACACCCTTGACATAAGCAAGTGTTTTTTATTGACATTTTGGCCTGAAAAGTGTACTTTAGCTCTTATTCAATGGTTTATGTGTTCAGTAAACATCAGTTGACCAGTGTAGAGTAGCTGGGGCAGAGAGTCTTCCTATTAAGTTGAGATTCTCAGGCTCAAATGGTGATAGCAAATCCTTTCCACTGCATCAAAAATCATTTTATGATGTTTGGAACAAGATGAAAAAAGGAAATGGCTTTTACAGCCCAAACGTACGACACCAATGGAGCAAGGCAGCTATTTCACCTAAAGTTACCATTGGTGTTGATATCAAAGACCAGTCTGCCAATAACTCAAGGTGACCACTCAGACAGGAAATCTGGAAAAGCCGGGAATTATTCACATTCCTCCTTGCTAAAACTATATTTTCAGATCAACTTCAGTGAGAGCAATGGCACATAACGTACTCTGGTATTTTCATGTGAAATCCAACAGGACAGTGCCATGTCCGTCATTTAAGGATACAGTCTTGCATAACAAGCATACCATGATGCAGTTTCTTATGTACAAAAACTCAAGAGGTAGAAGAAGTGTTTCCTTAATTCTGGCTCTTTGAGGGAATTCCTAGGGAGGAGAACATTAGTTGCAGTGAATGAATGTAGTGTAGGGGCATTCAAGATTTTGGAATTGAGTGGGTAGCTGGAAATTGTGAAGATGCAAGTAAACGCACATCTTCTAGACTCATATAGCAGAATCGGCTGAAGAAATTTTGAGTGAAACTATTAATAACAATATCTAGCTGTATGTTGTTCAAGCTAGATGGTAATTATCTGTCCTGCTGGGGCACTGTGTTGGGTATAATGATATGGAAACAAAGGTTGGCTGGTTGATGCAGCAGCAGATCTCACTTTTGTGAATCATTACAATAATAATTTTTTTAATACAATAATTACTGCAGTTTATATATTATTATTATTATTATCCACTGGTTAGGGTAGATTTTTTTGGATGGCAGGCAGGCTATGCAATGGTCCAGTGTGACTCTCTTGACTATCCCAAAAAAGAGGTAAGGGTAAAGCGTTAAACAGGGGGTTAAGGCCAGGGGTAAAGTGTTAAACTCCTTACCTGAGAGCCCGGGTTCAATTTCTGGGCATGCCTGTGGGCACTGTCAGCTTTACCCAAGCTGTGTTATTTTTCAAGTATCTGATCTCTCTGAGAATCCATAGGCAGCACAGGGAAACAACTTGGTCCTCCTACCCTAATGTGTGAATTTCACATGCTGTTGGGCTTTATATTGGATGAACTCTGCAATTACCTATCAAACCGACCTTCGGGTTGATAAATGTTTATGGTTTTATCCTTCAAAACTCAGCCAAATATCCAACATTACAGTAAGCTCCTCTTCATACTGTATAATTCATTCTTCTCCTCATTCTGTTTAAAATCCCAATCCTATGCTTGCACCTTCCTCATTTGGTTAACATTATTCCTTCTGTCACAGTCTTTCACATCCCATTACCAATCAAAATGCTCTGCATCCTTCTTTCCTGTCTCTGTTGGATTCGTCCCGACAATTTCCTCTCTTCCCCCACCATCCCTAGCAGTTCCACGTTTGTTTTCCTTTCTTTCCACTTCATCTTTTCCATTCTCCTTCTCTCCCACATTTAAAAGGCTTCCAATCTATGCCTATTATCATTCTTTAATGACCATCATTCCATGCCATAAAAAACCACGCTCCATAATAAAGTTTTGACAAACCTTTCTTAACATACTTAAGGTCAATGCCGTCAATTCCCTCTATATTAAATCTTTGCCTAACTCAGTTCTTCTTCCTATGCCCTTACTACTGGGATTACTATGAGATCCATTTAGTTAAGAACATTTTCAGTATAGGTAATTTAAATTTATATTTTGCAAAGGTTTATATCCTTAGAATCTGTCAAACATGAATGAAATCTTTAAAATTTTTCTTGAGATTCAGATGACTTTATAGTGAATTTATGTCTTCCATTTAATGCAAAGATAATCTGTAATTTGGCCCTATTTATATTTACTGCTGAACCAAAATATCTTTTTGAGAATCAATTGTGTTTGTCTCAGCATAATTATTAAGCTGTACTTTTATTTGAAGCGCTAGACCTTTCCATTGCTGTGAATTTTTCTTTGACTATACACTGGTATTTCTTTAAGTAATGAGGTGATTGCTATCTGTGCAGAATAATTCATGGATCTCAGTAAAATATTCCTGTTTTGATTTTTGGGTTAGATGCACGGAAGTGATAAAAATATAATTTTTGAGCATGTCCTGCCAATTCTTGTAGATTGTCATCTGGCTGCAAACGGCTAATTCCAAAATGCTGGTCAGCACCAGCGTTTTGGAATTTGGATTTGCATTTTCCGTAGTTAAAACAAAAGATAAATTTTTGATTTTATGATTTGATGATACAATTTCTTTCAGCCAAGTAAGAGTACACTGATGATTGATTAGGATGAAGAGAGGTTGGAGTGAGAGCAAGCTAATTACAATTATATTCACATTCTTTTTACATTGCCAAATAAAAATCTGTGTGTAATAATCTAATTTACCTTTTGTGTTCACTCAGTCCTAAAAAATAAATTTCATTATTTTCTTTTTTGTGCATAATATTAGCAAACAAATTCGTAAAGTGATAAAATTGGCTATTTTTATATACATTAGCATATATTGTTAAAGCAGATTTAAATATTCATATCATTTAAATTATTTATAACTAAACAGGTGTCCATGTTTTTTTACGTAGTTGTAATAAATGGTAAACCTCATTATAGGCTACCTGTAGCATACTATCTTAGTAACTGTGTTTGATAATTTCAAAAGAAAGATTTCTGAATTTAATTTTTCACCTAGGACCTAACAAAATGTGGCCCGTTGCAAAAGTAGGCACCATATTCTTTGGCATCTGGCAAAAAATTTAGAAATTTCATGATTGATTGGTAACAAAGCTGCATTTTAAAATTCTTAAAATATATATTATTTTGTTTTTCTCCCTGTGCAATTGTTAAGACATATTTCCTCTGTAGTCTGAAAAAAAGCTACTTGCCCAATTTATATTTCTTCTATCAAGTTGAGGAAGTATTCTAAGGGTAAAACATCAGTTTTACATGTAGGAAATTAAATTAAAAAAAATTAATTTCTGGCGCATCACCCTTTTCTTCTGTTCATTACAAAGTTACAAGGACAGAGGAAGAATAACAAAATTTTGAATGCCTTTCTCTGATTTATGTTATATCCTGTATTGCAGGCAACCTGCAGTAGGTAATTTTTTGTTCTATTACATCTATTTTGGATTTTGGTACATTTAGCGATTTTAATCAAATAAGGTCATTAGGTTGAATAATATTTTAGCAGAACTACTTAAGGATTTAAGAACTTGTGGAACTTCCACCCAACTACATGTGGGAGGAAGAGTTTTATGGAATAATTCATAGCATTAATGAGAGATAGGCATAATGTGTGATGCCATGGTAATAATTAGTTGTAGGTCGGAGGCTTTTTATATGCGTGTGTGGAGAGGGATGGGAAGGAAAAATGAAGGGAGGTAGGAAATATAGAGAATTGATGAGGGGTTTATTTTGGTGTTGGAGGTCAGATGAGGAAGGGTCATTGTACCATTGCATATGATGTATCCATCCAAAACCTATCTTATCCAATAGAATATGAAAAATTATAATGGCGTTCTCCAGAGAGACAGGCCAGATATACTACTACAGTTTCTTATTTGCTTCCGTCACAGTTCTCTTTCATGGTCTCTTTTTAGCCTTAACTTTCAGTGTCTTCTATCACTTTATCTCTTACTTTCTTCTTTTTTCACCATATGACAACAGTTATCAACCTGAACGTCAGTATGATAGGGGAAGATAAAGTTCACCTAGACCATACCTAGCCTTTTGGAATTCGTATGTCAGTGTAGGGAAGTCAGTTCCTTTCTTTGTTTTACCTTTGGTTTCCCAAAGAGTCCTGGGAACCAATAATTCGCTCAGCTTGGGGGAATCTATGAAAAAATTCTGGTGGAAATTCATAATCTGTAATTTTAATAGTCAGTGCAAACCACTCTACGTTAGTAATGGCATTATGACAATCTACAGTCTATTTATCGTTATCTTATGGAATTTAGGAGAAAAAAATGTTGGTACTATATATGAACCAAAAAACAAACATAAGCTAAATACATCATTTTGTTGGAAAGGAGACAAACTATGCAAATTTCACTTGAATAGAGATTTATTCACGACCCGGGTTTCAAACACTTAATGTCATCTTCAGGTACATCATTTTGTCATTGGTTAAGACTCAAGGCTCTTAAATGTGTGGCATTACATGATTAAATCAACTACTTTCTGCAACATTTCAACATTCAAAGTGAAACTATTAAATGTATTACTGGCTATCAACCAAACCTTATGAGTCTGTAAATAAATTGACACTGATGTGCTAAGGTATTTAAGTAGAATGTATATTAATGTGTAAAAAATGTACTGTGCCTTGTGTGTTACATATTTTTAATATCTATAGTCGTATGTTACCATCTAATGATAGGGATTATGATCTATTGTTCCCTGCATAGTCATTGTTTGTATCTCCTTCCCTTGTACTACTTGTATGATATGATTTTCATTTCTCTTCTGGAGATTGTTCAAAAATGTTTGGTCTTCTGCAATCCTGGTTAGTATCAGTTCATTTTCCGCTCTACCAATTTTATTCAATCCATCCATCAATCACATCTCACAGTCATCATTCCTGTCCTCCCCTTACTCCAATGTCCATTTAATTTATATGTTGCTATTGAATCCATGTGGATGGTCTACCAAGTTTTGCATTCCTTCCTAATAATATGCAATATATATATTATATATTTTTTACCTCCAGGACAACGCACCCTTTCCGTATCATTGAGCACGATGCCATAAGTCTGCAGAGTGTTACATCTTTGGGCCGTGTTGGTCGGATCCTCGCTGGGTCTGAAGGGGCAGCGGCAGCTGCAGCGGCTGCAGCCAATGCTGCTGCTGCCAGTGCTGTGGCTAGTGCTGCCAGCAGTGCTGTGGCTGCTACCACTGCCAGTTCCACTGGTCCCTCCAGTATTACCACCAGTGGTGGAGTTGCAGTTGGGAAGAGTGTGAGGGAAGAACCTGAGGGAAATTCTGGACAAGTTGGAATCAGGAGGCATGCTCAAGAAGAGGTGGGGCCGGAATTTTAAATGCCTGTGTGTCGGTGAAGTTTGATGTGTTTTTTTTTTTAGCTGATACCTCGTAGATTTTTGTGCTATGCACATTGTTATAAAATCTGTGGATCCACATTTGACATGACATTTGACTTTATTAATCTCAAACCAGTGCACACAAGTCTCCCCGAAAGAGTACTTGATAAGTCAAAGTTTGATGAAAACTAATCTTGCCAAGACTTATGCATAAGTTTATAAAATAAATAAAACCAGTAAATATTAGCATGAAATTCAACTTTCAATTTAACTTACTGCAATTTTCTAAGTAATTTTGTTTTGTATGAAAACATCTTTAGGCGTAATTAAGGAGGACTAACTTAAAAGAGGCTTCCCCTAGAATTTTAATTTTTTCATGATCATTGTTTCATTTTAAGGCAACACCATATTTTCCTGATCTAGTGGAATCTGCCAAGTTATTCTTCCCTCATTTACTTGTAGTATGAAGAACTTCACTATGTGATGCCTGAGACAGTGTCATATAGGAAAACAACTTTGTTATGTAGCCACAAGAAAGGAAATATAGAGAGGTTATGCCCAAGGAGACAGATTTTAGTTTGGGAACCACAACATCAACTCTCATGTCCTAGGTTTAATGCAAAATGACAAAAGGTAGAAAATGGGCAACCTAGTACTTTAATGAACTATTTAATCATTGCCAGTTACAAAAGTTACCTTAGTAATACACGTTGTTACAAATATATGTTCAAAACATGCACTTATCATCCCCTGCTTTTTTCAAAACCAGAACTCCTTTATTTTATTTAACCTGGAATTCCTTTAGAATATTCTGTTTTCTCCCTCCCTCCTTTTCTTTCCTCTGGTTATAAAACTTCTGTTTCTTCACATTAGCTCAAATGGCTATGCTACAGGATAATGCTCAGTATTCTGACCTTTATTGAATTTTTGTCAACTTCAAAGTAAAATGTTTTATGATGATATCCATTATTTCCTAGTGGTCAAGCTTGACTAAATTTTATTTTTTCATTTGTTCCATTCCTCTCTAATTTGTGGGGATGAATTGTTTCACCTTTTTATTGTTGCTGTGATGTTTGTTTACTAATCCTCTTATTTGGAATGACAGGCTTGGCATGATGTAATGAAGCAAGCAGCTGTTCTAGAGGAAGGTGACCGTGGAATGCTTGCCACTCCACAGGAACCTGATGTCATTGCTAGTACCAAGAGTGGTGGCCGACTGCCTGTAATGGGACCCCCTGAATTGCCATCAGTGGGTGCTCCTGTGGCTCCACCAAGAAGGAAAAAGAAGACAATTCGTGCACCAGTTGATTGTGTGGTGAGGAATTTGAAATATTTACCTTAATCGGTGTGTACACTGGATAGCAACAGAAAGAATAAATATGTTTTTTTTAAGTTTAGGAAAATTTGTATGTTAAGTCTGGCATTGACTCTGCTGTCTAAATGAATTTTTCAATCGTGAAATTCATAATTTAATTTATGTATGTCAGTATTTGTTCAAGAGTTTTATCAATTTGCAATATTTATTTCAAGTTCATTTAAATCAAGCTAGGCATGGCAGTAGATATTGACAGAGGAACATTTACTTGTTAGCCATAACATTTTGAGAGTTGTTAACTGTAAATGGTTTGAATTATTGACATTGTTGAAAAATATTGCTCAAACCATCCTTATTTGGTACCTCTGGGAATATAAATGTTTCGTGGTATTTGCAGTTGACCTCATTGTTGAATATGAATGGCGTTAGTTGTTGCTGGGGTTTTGATATAACACAGGTTTTTGCTCAAGAATTAGGGATTTTCTTGTTATGTTAGTACAGCCAAGTATTAAATTTTCATTCTCATAAAAACTTCTCACAAAATGTATATTACAATTAGGGTATGCATTTGGGTATAGCATTCTTTTTTATGTGTGTGACCGGAGGTAAATGCATTAAGGGGTAAGATTATTTTAAATATCTTTTCAATATAATGTTCTCATGAGTTACTGCTTCTAATGACTTTAGTTGTTAAATAAATGTACTTAATGTATAATAATATTTGATGATTGTATCACATAGTATTGTGGAAATCAAGGATTTTCATTTATGCCACTTGTTAAAAAAATTGCATGAGCAAACATTTAAATTGGATTTACTATTAATTTGCTCTAATTGTTTGTTTCACAATTTTCTATTTGTTAATGCATTTTATTTTGCCTTTATTTGTGTTGCATTCTACAGATTTGGATTCTTAGAGTGAGTTGATTTAAAACTATTTTTTACCACTACAAATACCTTGATATTCAAGTTTTTTACATAGCAGTTTTTATTTTATCCTATTTTGTAAGTATTTTCTTGAGATTATGTAAACAGGATGCCTCACAGAACACATGCCAAGTTTTTGGTGATAACTCGGTATCCTTTTCCTTTTATATTAGTTTATATAAGAATATTGACAAACAGAATGACAGCCAATGCCTAAAAAAGTATCTACCCCTCTTATGCTGACCGACTGCTACTGCAGTCTTGTAATGTTTCTGCCTTGTCTGTAATGGCTTCTTGAGTTCACATACAGCCTTTGGTTTTCTTAAATTTCAATCCTATAGGTATTTTTTTTCAAATTTTCCGTGAATGTGTTCATAAAATAAGTATTTATTGTCAAAACCATGAAACTGCTACTGTTCCTTTAAGAATTTCTTACTTGTCCTCGTGGTGGGCATGCTAATCTATTTAGTAAGTTTGTGCATTTCTGTTGGGCCATAAAGAATGAATTACAATTGATCTTTAGAATAGATAAATTTCCAACAGATTTTGAAGAAGCAGAAAGGGTTATGTATCAAATAATTACACAAAATGTGCGAAATCTCAATGAGAGAATTTTTTCTTAGAAGAGATCATGGCAACTTTGGAAATTTATAAATTTTAATGTGAAATTGAGGCTTATTGAGAAGAATTTTCTCTTGTAATATTGGCTCCTAAGGTGAGGACAATTCATGGATTCAAGTTATGCAAGGAAAAAAGTATATAAAATTAGTGTTGGGAACTTTCATATGGGAAGATTAATAAGGAATGCAGTATGAAGGACACATAAATAGAGAAACATTGTTTTTTTACATTGCGCTGATCAAAGTTAATTTTGATGTATTAGGGCCATTTCTTGGTGGACTCTGGTGTGTGGTATCATGGTAGCAATCAATGCTGGCATTGTGGCATAACTGGATGTTTGCTCATTACAAAATACAATATTACAAATAAATTGCAATATTTTTTCAATGTAGTTAATAACTAGTAAATTCAAATTTGCTGTCCCTGTTGTGCTATTTAAATGTTGCAGTAGTAATTTCAATTCCGGTGCAGTTGCAGACAGAGTACAATGGAAAAAAAATTGTGCTATTATAAATGAAGAGGGTTATTTTTTAAATTGCATAACTCTGCCCTAGTTACCAACTAATACCTATTAAAATAATTAATGGGCTTCTGAAAAAAGTTTTGGAGGAAGTCAATCTGTGGCCTTTAACCTGTAAAAAAGAGGTACAAGAATGTTAACTTAAAACTCAGATTATTATTTTTCGTACAACTTGTGCATTTTCAATGAAAACTAATGTTATTAATCTCCCATGTCTTCATAGCTAGGGTAATGTATGTTTTTTTTGTGTCAAATTGAATTCCTGATAGTACATCTGGTGACAAATGGAGTCAGATGCTACACCCTAAAATTTTATTTATTATTTGGATTCCAATTTTGTTTTCTGATGTTTGAATAAAGCAGAAACTTCTCTTCTTCACTCAGAAAATCCATACATTTCCACATTTTATAATGCTTACTATTTCCATATTTAAATTGTAAAATGAAATTATCATTATTCATCTCCAGTGAGAAACAATAGTTTTCCACTGCAAGTTGGAATAAGCAATAAAAAAATCTGAAATGGAAGGGTAACAGTCACTATTGAATAAAGAGTACCCCAATTAAGACAGTTGTAATGGTAGAAGTGAGTAGGAAGGATTATAGATGATAAGATAACTGAAGCGAATATTGATATAAGCCTAAATGAAGAATTATTATCTATATTTTACTGGCTATTGTAGGTTGTAGATGGACTCAGCCATTGCAATTTTACATTTCTTTGCCTCTCCTAAACAAACAACATCTTACCTTCAACACTGCTTAAACAACCTTTCTTAAATTCTATACCTTACCCTTCATAATGCCAAAATGCTAATTGATTAACTTCACCTTCCTAACCTGCCTTGTATTCCCCCTTTATCACGGTCTTAAACATCTCATTGGCAATCAAAATTCTCTGCATCCACTTTCATACCACCTTTAGATTTCTCCCAACAGTTCTCTCTCCTCTCCCACCATCTTTAGCTTTCCTTGTTGGTTTGCCTCCATCTCTATATTTCCTTTAACATCCTTCTCCATACCCATATTTGTCAAACCTCAAATCTATGCCTATTGTCTTGTTTCAGCAACCATGTTTCTACTTCATATCTACCCTCATGGTTTTCTTGATATCAATTGCTCAATGCCCTTTCTGCCTCACTATCAGTTATGCCTGGACCTAGGCTATTCTCATCTGCATCATACTCTTTCTATGTCTAACTATATATAGGCCTAATGTATTTACTATTCAATTCTTCTTTACATTCCTTCCACCTCTCTTTGATTTTTCTGGTTCAACTAATACTTTTTCTGGCTTATCTTTGATTGTTTGGTTGGATTTCCCCTTGTTGCTTCATGAAAATACACTCACTTCACCCTTCCTTTGTAGACATTTTGTATCCTCTCACTGCATCATCCACCTTGCTTCTTTTGCTCTAATAGATCCCACCTCTGTTTATTGCTCAACTCTTGTTACTTTCTTCTACCTAGCTCTGTATTTACAATCTTCCATTCCTCCTATAGCTGTAATAATTTTAACACATTTTAATTTTGTCTAAGGTCTTACATTCACTATCATAGTAATTTTACCGGCATTCTGGTTTTTCTGTATTTATACAGATATTGTAATGGTAATGTAATATCAACAACTAATTTTGTTGTTTGACATTAATGCAGAGTGAATCCTCCAAACCCATCTGATTCTGTACTGAAATGGGAAGTATTTTGGAATTTGTGAAAATTGAGTCATTTCAACATTTTTTATTTGATGATGTTACAGCCTCTTAACGATTGGCATTACTAAGGGACAAAAAAAAACAGCATACCTGGAGGAATGATTGAATAGTAAATATGTGCTGGCTGAGATCCTCATAACTCTTTTAAAGGTTCCTTTTGCAATAAGAGGTTATTTTCTAAGATATAAAGTGACTCTAGGGTAACTATTGTGTCATGCTTAGGTTATACGTATTTAGATTAATAATTGCCTAATATAAAAGAACACCTCTCAAAAAACTGTAATCGTATGTAAGATTGTGTATCCCATTTTCAATTGCTTATTTTGGTGTAGTTTTGTAAAATATGTCTAGAAATTATATAAATAGTTTTCTTATCATAATTCTATAATTTATAAATAATTAAAATTACATTTTTCTTTTCAAATCTTCTGAAGTCTTGGATACATAACAGAATAATACAGAAACATAAGTAAATCCAGCCTTGTGACTCTCCTGTATACCCTTATAATGTGTATTAAGTTTCAATGCAACAGGACCAATGACCCAATAACAATAGGTGTTCACTTTGCAACATTAGGTTTGAATCGTTCTTAAATGTCTAATAGCTCAGTAACTCTAATTAAAGAAGAGAAAACTAGTTTGAATTAAAAATACAATGAAGTGGGTTCAAGTACTGACAGTATTACATAATTATCACATGACATATCTTCCCTCAATACATCTCCTCTATATATATTACGTATTTATCACTTGGGCATATATTCCCCCATATCCTGTGTAGGTAAACATCACTGCAGCTCCACATCAGCAAAAATGAATTGACCCATAGAATACTTATATCCAAATGTGAAATAATTTAATGCTGTCTTGGCCTATTTACAGTATGTGATGACATTCATGTTCATTCAAAATGAATCATTGTATGCTGGTCACTAACAATGTTGGGCTATGGTAAAACGCCACTTAATTAGGCTTTATTAATATGGTCCAAAATTTTGTTAAGCTACATGTGGAAAACTATAACGTGCCAAGTGAGGTGTGTGGTTACATTTGGATTAGGCTCTTTGTTATAGTGACACAAGCTGTATTTTTAAATGGATGTTGGAAGTGATTTTGAAGTGTTGTTATTATGAAATGGCATTAATCAAATTATGTGTTATTTTCACATTTCTGTACCGTTGCCTCTGAACCATGGTGGTTTTGATTTCTTTTTTTCATTCCAATATTGTAGACATCTCATTTATAATATTTTAATTTAGTATTGTACTTCATAATTCTTATGTTTTATTTCATTTTATTGTGATTAATTTAGTTAGGAGTTGTTATGGTGAGCACTTGGTGGTATTAAAGCCACTGGCTTCATTTCACATCATACAGTAGCTTTAATTTGAAGAAACATAAATTTCAGCAAATGATTGAAATAGAATTCATCATTCAGTATTTTTTTAGAAAATTTAACATGTACATGCATTTGTGTTAAGCGAAACAACATACTAAGTTTTTCATTATTTTATGTTCGTGAATGCATAAAAATTGTAACTTTTTTAGAACTGAAGTTGATTCTTTAAATTTCTTGGCATCTTTTGAATGATGTGAACTTGTTAAATAAATATTCAGTTTGAGAAAGGGTTAATGTGAATCATAAATTAAATCGAAGTTGCGACTCTAACTGCACTTGAAACAATGATGTTTGCTTTGCTATATTGACTCATTCAAAGTCCTTAAGTCTCTGATTTTATTTTCCAGGAAACTGAGAAACGCAGTGCACCCACACCAGTTGAGCCTACACCTCTGTCTCCTGTTCAGACCCCTTTGGCTCCCCCTCCACCCATATCATGCCCAACATCAATTGCCTTAACTGGTGTGCACTCACCCCTTCCTAGTCCTGCATCCACCATAGAGTCATTGACGAGAGAGTTGGAGCATTCCTTAGACATTCGGTCAGCCGTAGGAGGGAGATTTGTAGTAAAGCCACAGGTGATTAAGTGGAAACATGTCCATGGACCATCTAGATTCTTGAATGTTTCATACTATTTTATAATTTTGGTGATGAAATTTCGTATTTTACAATTCTTTCTGTGGCTTAGTGACAAAAGTGAAGGTCTTCTTGTACTTTCTTGAAACTCTGCCGTACTGATCAAATGCAATACTGTCTATGTGACCACTTGATTGAGATTTTTTTAATATCAGGAACATGGTGTATGATTTGAGAATGATGTTCCTTTTAGTTTATATAAGAGATAAGTTTTCATTTGACATAGGTCATTGTGCATATAAGGTTTGGCAAATGCCAAAACTATAAAATGTATCAATTTCAAAGTGTAGGAATAATTTACCTTGACCGGGATTCAAACACAAGTCCTTTGATATACTGATAAATGTGTAAGGCAATTAAGCTACCAAAAGAGGCATCTTTTTCAACTGTGAATTTCTAGGGGCTTTAAAGGAAGAAGGAACTCTCAGTAAGTTAATTGGCTAAAGCAGTTAGGCATATATTGAAGGAGCCGAGTTCATATCATAAGGGGAATGATTTTTACACTTTGATACATTTTAATATATGTTAATAGATTGCTCCATTGAATTACTACTGGGGCATACCCCAAAGTTCTTTGACCAAAACTATGGTTTGACTAATTATGGTGATGATCATTGACATGCCCATTGGTGAGGTATGTCACAAAAACCATAATGTAAACTTACAGTAGGGTGAGTTGATATATGATTTGATACTCTATTTTTATACACTTATTTCTGTTTTCTTTCATAATATATGACTATATATATTCACTGAGGGAAACAAGACCCACATAGCAGAGCCAGCAAGTCAGCTAATTAATTGCATTGTAGTGCACAGCAAAATAAAACTCCCATCAGGAAACCTATAACTTCTTCTTTCTTTCTTTTAATAAATTTGTCATTGGTTCATCTTTACAGAAAGAAATTTTTGATCTGAGGGTACTCATTCTTCATTTACTTTCATTGGGGAAGTTGTAATTATAGAAAAAATGGGGAAAATCAGAAAACTCTCAAGAATTGCTCAAATTCTTCAATACATCAGAGGAAAGTCAGGAGAAAGACAGAGGTGTTTCTATTGGATATCTCAGCATCATATAGAATCAGAATCCATTTTGTCACCATTCACCAATACAGTGTAGCCATGTAGTCGTATGCATCCTGACCGTTGTTGATCATGAAAACACTGATCTCATGTCAAATGTTTCCTAACGATTCTCACAGCATACAATACTAAATAACCTATGCATGAACTATTAAAGCTAGTTATAATCAGTAAATTGCCCAAAAAACTCACTAACAATTAAAAAATTAGCGACAGCATTATGGAAAAATTTTCTAGTATCACTGATTGATAAACTATAAGATTTAAAAAAGGGTTCTTTAACATACACTCTTACATTCCAGTTTTAATCAAATGATAACAATTTATATTATTCCTTTTTACTACCTATGGAGAAAGGTAAAATCTGGTCCTGACCCTGAGTGCTGTTGAAGTGATAATTTGAATGCACACAAATTAACAATTAATAATATAACTAAAATTGTTTGTTTTGCTCATTTATGGAGTAAATATCTCTATATACAGGGCCATTAACACACCTTTAATAATATGTGATCTGAATAATGCAGTATATTGTTGATTAATGCATTTCTTACTGCTGAAATGGTTTTGTTTAGTGAAATATGGTTGCCTTTTTCCATTTTTATCCCAAATATCCTTTTTTCCATTTTTTCCCAAATATGGGTTAAATAAGTTATTTTACTTGTGATAAATTCTTGGCTATACTGTAAATATTCCTTGGTGTTCTCATTCAAGGAAATATTTACTACCACATCTTCTGAAAAGTTCCCGACAGTTTTCATATCACATCATGATACAGTTGCTAAATGCATTATTCATTTGCATTTTCAAGCTTCATTTTAATTCACTTTTGTGATATATTTGTTATTCTCTATTTCATTAAGGTGGATCAGAATTATGACTGTGAAATATATGCATTGAAAGGAAGAGTGGAAATCATTTCATGGTATAAAGTTATTCGTAATGTTAGTGTTTATTCTGCTGTCATTTCACTGTAGATGCTTTCTTGTGCAGGATGAAGACCATTCCAAGGCTGAAGGTCCTTCAGAAGAAACACATCAGCAAACTGGGCAAATGTCTGTGTCTGGGAGTGGTGGAAGATTATCTACCACTTGTGCACCTGAAACACATCCAGCCTCTTCAGGAAGTGCAAGTCCAGGTGGAAGTAGCAGCCCACCCTCTGTGCTGTCAGGCAAGGATATTATTCTGAGATTTGGGAAAAATCTATTATTTTTTGCATTGTATAACATAAGATTTCTTCTTTAGCTTCCATATATAAATTTGGATGTGGATTAATATTTTTTAATTCAGTTTTCATCATCATTGGTTTTTTGCTGTTCCCCTTACTTTTAACTTTGAAATAAAGACTTAATTTCTTCTTAAATCCCTCATTCATATCTCTGGTTATTTGCTTTGATGTATGCCACTTTTGATTTTCCTCTTTTGTTCTTCCCATCCTCTCTCCGTTATCTTTGCCCTCATTATGCTTTAATGGGTTAAAGCAGGTGAAATATGTTTCTTCTCCCTGCTTCCTTGCTGAATTTTCAGCAATTTATTTTCTTTCCCAACTCTTCATGGAGCCTGCTGTACCTCTCAATCATCTTTTTCCATTGCACACATACCAGTATTTCCTTCCAGGAACACTTGTAATTATTTCTTCCAATTGATCATATACCCTATTTCTATATATTATATATTTATTTAATAGTTTTGTCCATCCAAAAACCTACCTCAACCAATAGATTACCTAATAAATAAAATTATGGGTCTGGAAGGTTTTCCATAGAAATCGTCGATAAGGGTTTTTTGTAAGGGTATTGGGATTCAAATAATCCAATTGGTCACATTACTGTAAAATAGATGGTCAAGTTAGCGTGTAATATATCCTGACTGAATTTTTAAGGAAGAAAATAGTATTTTCTCCTGGTTTATTTTTCCATTGCTATTTTTTTACACAAGAAAATAATGCAAAAATTTTTCGGGCTTTTATTACCGAATACCGTTAAGTTATTGAATACAACTTGGTGATTTCCGATATTGAATCACAACGAATCCATATGATGAAGATTAATGAAAAAAGATTATCACGGCTGCGTTAATAAATATATTGATTCATCTACCTTACCTACCTTCACAATACTCGTGCAAATAACAGATGAAAATCTTTATAATTGCAGAAATCCCATACGTGTAAGCGTGCGTTGTATCATTAAACACTCGCTTAGCAGATAAAACTGATTAACCGTCTCTACAAATAACAGCTACAGAGAATCCTTGTAAAGTTGAATTACATTGAAGCTTTGACGAAAGTAACGTTGCATGGAAGGAATAGCTGAGTAGCTGGAGATATAATTTAAAGGATATTTATTCCTTTAGCGTGAAGATAACTATAAGATCTCACGAGTTCTCTAACGTAATGTCGTCCAGTCAGAAATGTCATCAGTATGGGGAGGCAAGGGTAGCCATGCCCCCTCCATCCTGAAAATAATTTCATACACATAATGATTGATTTTGTAGATTTCGAAAAAGCGTTTGATAGAGTGAATTGGGAAAAATTAATGCGTGTATTGCAGAAAATAGCAATGGATTGGAGGGACAGGAGACTGATCCGCAACCTGTACACGTCTCAGACTGCTCAGGTGCGAGTGGGGAACGGAGAGTCCGGATGGGCAGTGTTAGGAAGAGGTGTAAAGCAGAGTTGCCCATTGTCACCGGTGCTGTTCAACGTATATGTAGAGGAAATGATTAAAGAGGCATGGGAAGAACTGGAGGTAGGAATGAAGTCGGAGGGGAATTCGTAAAATCGGTTAGGTTTGCTGATGGCCAAGCATTAGTTGCTCAGTCAGCCAAGGGGTTGCAAGCATTGCTGACTGAATTGGAGGTTCAGTGCGATAAATATGGGATGAGAATCAATATTATTAAAACAAAGGTTATGCGATTTTTCAGAAAGAAAAAGGCTAAGCTAAATATTAAAATAGGCGGGGAAAAAATAGAGCAGGTAGAACAGTTTACATATCTCGGAAGTGTTTTGGACCAATACGGTCAAAGTGGTAGGGACGTAAGGAGAAGAATTGCGCTAGGCAAGGAGGCTTTCTCAAGGGGGAGGGAGTTGATGACGGGGACGTTGAGTAGGGATGTTAAGACAAGACTCGTAAAAACTCTGATATGGAGCGTAGCTATGTACAGCGTGGAAACGTGGTCGCTGAAGCAGGAGGATAGACGTAGATTGGAGGCTTTTGAAATGTGGGTGTGGAGAAGAATGGAGAAGGTGAAATGTACCGAAAGGAAAACAAATGAGGAAGTACTAGGGATGGTTGGCGAGGAGAGGGGTTTGTTGAGAGAAATCCTATGGAGGCAGGAAAAATGGATGAAAGGCATATTGAGCGGTAGTGGAATGTTGAAGAGGGTAATAGAGGGGAGAATGTTGGGCAAGCTAGGTAAGGGTAGGAACAGAATAGGGATGTTGGACGGGATGAAGGGAGGAAAGAAGTACACCGAGATGAAGAGGGACCTGCAGACATGCCAACTCTCCCGATTTAAGTGGGAGACTCCCGATTTTTCCTTCTTACGTTCTTGATGAACTGTTCAAATTGTGTACTTAGCTTAACATGTTAATAAAGTGTGACATTCATTAAAAATTGGCAAAGTGTCATAAAGGGATTAAGGTGCCATGCAAATATTGTGGTAATTAAAAGTGATTACTTCGTGATACACTTCTAAAAATCTCCCGATTTTTCATTTTTGAAAGTTGGCATGTCCTCCCGATTTTTCATTTTTGAAAGTTGGCATGTCTGGACCTGATATAGATTAGTTTGCTAGGTGGGGAGTCACAAAATGTTTATTTGATAGTTGTGTCCATCCAAAAACCTACCTTAACCGGTAGATTACCTAATAATAATACCCTATTTCCTCCTCCCTATGGTTACCTGTTGGCATGTAGACTTGAATAATGACCCAGTTCGTCGGTTCAGCTTAAACTTCTGCTAATAATATTTTATCATTTACCTGCTCTATGGTCACTAAGCTTCTTCCTTTTTTTTTCCAAAAGTAATACCACCCTCTCTGGTTTTCTTTCCCTTTGATGTTTATTATTGCTTAATCATTGCTTCAATATTCCTCTACCATCCTTCCTTCAAATAAGGTTTTGGCAATTTGTTTTAAAAAAAACCATAAAAGGAGGAGATATAAATGGATATCACAGACGAATGAGATGAGGTACCAAATTGATTTTATTCTGATACAACATAGTTACAGAAATTATATCAAAATACTAAAAACTTGTTCAGGAGCAGAAATGGCAGTTACATGTAAAGTTAGAAAGTAAGGAAATATTCAATTTCAACTCTGGTAATACCCTCTCTATCTCACCATCAAGTAAGTCTGCACCTAAGCTATTCTCATCTATCACATTCTCATTCTATGTGTAACCTTGCTGACCAAATGTTTTTGCCATAGAGTTCCACTATGTGTTCCGACACCTCGATAGTCGGGAGTTATTAATGAAAAATTGACTTGGTTTCTGAAAGGGTTTATCCTGTAACATACAACTTCCACTTTTTGTTCATGATATCCTTATTTTGGGAAAGAACAATGTCCCAGTGGGCATGATTTTTCTTGATTTTAAGAAAACCTTCAACCTCATAATAAACTTCACAAAGCTAGAAGCATTTGGCATAGATGAAAATATCCTGGGTTTGGTTAAAAAATTTTTGAATGGTTGGGTACAAAGGGTAGTCAATGATGAAGTTAGCTCAAATGCAGGAGAAGTTACTTCAGATGTTCCTCAGGGAAGTGTTATTAGACCTCTTTTATTCCTGCTTAACATTAACAGCATTGACTCCGTAGTCACTGGTAAGATACATTTAATTGCCGACGATGTAATGGTTTACCATGAAATCTGTAATTCTGAGGACACAGCAACTTTATAAGATGACCTTAATGCTATACAATGCTCGTGTGACACTTGGCAATTAGAAACAAAAGTGAAAAAGTGCATAGTGATGAATTTTTGGAAAAGAAGCATTTTCCTCCCGAACGCTTACTGCATTGGGAACACCGAAATGGAATGTGTAGACTCGATTAATACTTAAGCATTACCCTCACTCACGACCTCTCCTGGGTGAAACACATACGGGAAAACACATATGTGGACAAGCTAACAAAAAATTAGAATTTATTAGAGTACTGGGTAAATGTGATAAGCAAATCAAAGAGAAATTTTATCTTTCGTTGGTTTGGCCTCATTTAGAAGATGCTTCTAGTATATGGGATCCTCATGAAGTTGGATTGATTGCCGAATAGTGTGTGCAGTGTAGAGGATCTAGGTTTGTAAAATGTTGTTATGATAAACCTAGTAGAGTATCTAAAATATTAGAGTAGCTAGGCTGGTAATCACTGACAGAGCAAAGGTTAAATTACAGATTAAATCTCTTGCATAAATTGGAAGGATGTTCTTTAGCAGTGATATGAAAATTGTATTATTACCCCATCGTTCTACGGTAAGAGAGATCGTGTCAATAAAATTACAGAGATCAAGTGTAGAACAGATTAAAATGTCATTTTTTGCACGAACAAAGAGGGATCAGAATAGCATTGTCTGATCATGGTAGGGGTCATATTCAGGTCAAAAATAGTCACACACCCTAGCGGTGCTTTGGAGGGTACTAAAATATATCTAAAATAGATATTTCTTCCGTCTCTCTTGAATCTTCCCTGGTTCAATTAATATTTTTACTGACTTATCTTTGATTGTTTGCAATGGTTTTCCTTTATTACTTCATTACAGTGTTTTAATCAACCTGTATAGCACACTCACTCACACACTTCACTCTTCCTTTGTTAATTTTTCATATTTGCTCACTGCATCTTTCACTACACTTATTTGCTCTATTTGTTTCCTGCCTTAGTTATTATTGAGTCCTATACTTCCTTCTGCCTAACTTGATTTTTACATTCCTCCATTTTCATCTTTCATGCATCTTTCTAATCATCTCATTTGTAATTCATTGTTTCCTTGTCCTATTTACTATTCCTATAATTCCTTCATTGGTTCAGATTTTACTCTTTCTAAGAGTATTCTATCAGTCACTTGCTCTATGTTTACTGTGAAAGAGCTCGGAAGAAGCAAAGTTTATTAGGAAGAAGCATATCAGAGAAACTAAATGCTCAAAACAAGAATGGCTTCTTTTGCTCCTAAAAATAGTTATTGTACAGTAGAACAAGGTTTTACTGTACATTTTGAATCATTATCCCCTTGTTTTGATTATGAAAGTGTCTGTAAAACATACCTGTATTAAAGCAATAAAGTTTTTCCCAGTTCAAATTATGGGAAGAAATGTGGAGTTAAGTTCTTGTGTACCTTTTTCCCAACACATTTAATTGTTCTTCTTTAATTTGAAATATTTTGTGTTTCTAATTGGCCTTTGCAAGTCTTTAAGTATAAGTAATTTCTTTTAGGTGGTGTTTCACCATCGTCAGCAGGAACACGAAGCCCCAGAGGGTCAGGAGAGAGAATACGCCATGTGCTAGGATCAGATGGTTCGGTAGAAGGAACATTACTGTTCAGCACAAGGGATGGTCCAAGTTCTCTTCCATCGTCTGCAGGACCTCAGCTGAACATGTTTGTTAGGACACGCACAGACAGTGGAAAACAGCTCACTGATTTAGTAAGCCTCGTAACTTTTGTTTGAAGCATGTATTCCTCTGAATTAGAATATGTATGTCGTAACTCATCAAGTGTGATTAAGATATCATATTTGTAATATTGATGAAGAATGATTAACAGCTTGTGCAATTTGGATGGATTAAATTATATTTTTTTTTGGTCCCAGGACATTATGCCAGAAAATTTTAAATTTTGTACAGAAAAACCCATACAAATTAAGCCCTCTTTAGGCACAGACAAACTACGATATAAAACATGGTCATTATTAATCTAGGACTAGTCTTTTCTTAACCTCCCTACTCAACGTCCCTGTCATCAACTCCCTCCTCCTTGAGAAAGCCTCCTTGCCAAGTGCAATTCTTCTCCTTACGTCCCAAATACTTTGACCATGTTGGTCCAAAACACTTCTGAGATACGTAAACTGTTCTACCTGCTCTATTTTTTCCCCTCCTATTTTAATGTTTAGCTTAGCCTTTTTCTTTCTGGAAAATCACATAACCTTTGTTTTATTAATATTGATTCTCATTCCATATCTATCGCACGTGTTTCTATATATTCCTTCCATCCGTCTTGGATCTTTTCTGTGTCAACTATTATCTTACCCCATTTGTCTCTAATTGTTAGCACAGATCTTGCCTTCTTACTTCCCGATAATAACTTCACCCTGCTGTAGAGCGCACCAATTTCACCCTTCCTCTGTACACCCTCTGTATTCTCGCATTGCGTTTTCCACCATTCTTCTTTTGCTTTATTTGTGGCCCTTCTCAATTTATTGTTTAACTCTTTGTACTTCATTTTGCCTAACTCTCTTTCTATTTTACATTCGTTTTAATTTACATTCTACCATCTTCTTCTCTCATCCATCTTTGCAATCATCTCTTCCATGACCCGTGGTTTCCTTATCCTTTTCCTGTTAATGGTTCCTATAGTGTCTTTTGCAGTTTTCGATATAACTTTCTTGATACATTCCCATTTTTCTTCAATAGTACTCGGCTCTTTACTATTATCCATGATTTTCTCTACAGCCTGCTGATACTCCTTCCTTGTCTATCCATTTAATGCTTCTATATTCCATTTCCTAACCCGCCACCCCTCTCTTATCTTTTTGAAACGGACGCTACATTTAATAACAACTAAATTGTGGTCAGAGTCCGCATCCGCTCCCAGGAAGCTGTGCAAATTTATCACACTGTTCCTAAACCTGTGTTTAACCAGAATATAATCTAACTGATACCTTTCTGAGTCGCCTGGAATTTTCCATGTTTACCTACATCCTTTGTTGTGTCTAAACCAAGTGTTGGTCATGACTAACCCCTGTCTCCTGCAGAACTCAATTGCTTTCTCCCCACGTTCATTCCTCAGGCCTAACCCATAATTCCCCACCTCATTACCATCTCTTCCTTAGCCTACCATCGTATTCCAATCCCCTATCACTATCAAATGTTTCCCTGCAGGAACACATGCGATTATATCCTCTAACTCATCGTACATCCTATCGACTTCTTCCTCCTTGTGGTGCTCGGTGGCATGTATACCTGAACAATGACCAAGTTCATCGATTCTGCTTTAATCTCTACAAGTAATATTCTATCAGTTGCTTGCTCTATGTTGACTACGCTTCTTCCTACCTCTTTATTTATTATGATGGCAACCCCTCATTGGCTTTTGTCCCCGCCGCTGTATATCACTATAATTATCACTCCAGTAATCCCCGCTATTCTTCCATCTCACCTCGCAGAGACCTAAAACATCTATATTACCTCTTTCTATCTCTTGCTTAATATTCTCTAATTTTCCTGTCCTCAACATTGTCCTGCCCTTCCATGTTCCTACTCTAACTAATTTCATCGTCTTCTGTCCTGCTGCGGTTATTTTTCCCCTGCAAGGGCTTCGTGGGATGAAGACCGTGTAAGCCTTGCCTCTCCCGCTGCCAGGCATGACACACGGCTGCTTGGGCCGATCCGCAGTTGCCAAGACTCATATTATCTATAGTGCCCATCATTTACTTGGGAATAATAATTTAGGGGGTTTCCCGTTGCCTTCCTCAATAGTGTTTTTAACGTGACACCATAACTTAATGGCCACCCCCCTTGGGTCAGTTTGCAGCTGCCTCACTGAGGAACAAATGCTGCGTGGACTAACTTTCGTCTGGCTCCTAACCTTCGACCAATCGGGCATGGGTGACCCTACCAGGAGCAATTATTATTACTCCTGCCAGCACAGCTCTAGGGGTCATCAGAACGTACAAGCCCTTCCACCATGTCAAGGTTGTAGTCCATGGGTGGGATTGGGAGTAAAATGAAGTAAAAGTGAGCTATTTCTGATGAATATAATTATGGTGAATGTTTGCATAGTAATCTTGTGTTCATGTGCCTGACAGCACACATTCTGGTAGTTCATTGATATAATGAAGGAACATGCCTTGTTCCTCAGTGTTGCTTTATCTTCTCGGCCATTCTTCAAGGATTTTCAGAACCTTCAGAGGTTAGCATGATTGGCCTAATCTTCACACTCTTGATCAGTTGATGTGATCAGTGCCTCCGTTATTGAATTTTTTACTCTTATTAGTTAATTCCTCATCTGTGCTTCATTTATTCTTTGTGAACTGGAACTCTTTCAGTGAATGTATTGATATGTGTCTTCTAGATTTTGCTGAAGATCCTTCATCATGAGTTATTACATTATCCCAGAAGTTTGGCTCAAGTTCTCTATTATCAATAGCAAGCACCAATGCTCATTTGAATTCCTTTGGGTTATGAATAAAGATTGTTGTTGCCACCTTTGACACATTTTGTTATCAAAAGTACCAATTTAAATATCTCTGATTCCTTGTTGATGGAAGCTGTTCTTGAAATTTCTCAAATGCTCTAGTAAAATTTTTAAACACTAGTTTATCAACTTTTTTGGTGTTGTCAGTTTTCTACATGTATGTGCAATGATTGATAAGGGATGGTTCATATCTTATGTTTTCCTATCCCTCTTTAATTTTTTTAACTAGTGAAGAACTCAAATGAGTGATTGGCACTAATGATTGTAGATATTCTTCAAAGAGTATGAATGGACTACTTCAAATAAGATTTAATGATGAATTGTTCAAAATTTTTTTAAACAGTCAGGTCAGTAAAATTGTGTTCTGTAGTAGAATTCCCCAGGAATGGGCCAACCATGAAGGTTTTGTAAAAAAATTTTACATGATGAAAAAATAATATTTTCATCACTATAACTTTAGAATGTTGTTTATCTACAATAACTCTATAATTAATTTACAGGAAATCCTTGAACAAGTCACTGTTCTGAACTTGGACACAGGAGAGCGTGTTCCTTTAAGTGTTGCTGAGGATAAACTACCACAATGTATTAATCCTTTGTCTCTCCACATCATGAGGCTTACATCTGAATATGTGAGGTGAGCTTACACTCAGATAATTTCCTTCAATGTGCTTAGGTTGAAATTATTCATATTAATCTATCTATTGGTTCCAGCCACCCTTCGGAGTATGACTTAGAGATGAAAAAAATAAATACTTCAGGAAGTGCCTATTTTCTTGACTCTTTAAAGCTTTCAGTACCATTCAGGTTTCTAGAGATGGGAAGTTTGCTCAGGTATGCTATTCAAAATGATAACTACTACCATTAACCCAAAGGAATTAATAATATGATATGCTGATCTGTTCAGTTCAGTGACTAACGCCCTGCTTTGCTTTTTAGGGAATTTCCTTAGATGCATTTTTGTTCATCACCAAGTGGAAGCACTTGATTAGGTTAAAAATAATTTCTTCAAAACCAACTTTTATATCAAATCAAAAATTTGTAGATTAAAATGATTTTAAAAGTCCAAGCTATTGTAAAAGTTGGCTATGGATTCCTAAGATTAGCTGTACACTCGTTACAAGTTGATGACACTAACTTTTGGAAAATGCTAAGAAATTTCACTTTACTGCTAAATTGTTAGTTTTGTGTTGAGTGTCAGAAAATTACTACATAGCACATACTACATCCAGCACTAATAGAACTCTTTGTTGCACAAGTAATTACTTATTGCTTCCATAGTGATCTTTGCTTTATGGGATCATTGCATAAAAAAGTTCATAATGCCATTCATTCTTTTACATAACATTTCAGTAGGTAATAAAAATGTAAATAGATGTATTTGAATTAAAAGTATGAAGATTTGCACATGCTAAGTAGTGAAAACAATTTCTTTGCATTTTCATGTACATAAGTAGGCCTAGGGAAGAGATTTTATAATACTCATTTATATATCACTATAATTTTTAACAAATACCAGTTGATGATATTATGCTCTTCGTGACACATTGTTTATGATGCATGGGCAATATAGATTTTAGAACTCACTGCATCAGAGTACATATTTTTTATCAAATAAATTATCAAGAGTAAAGAATGCTAAGATATTACACCAACCATGCACAAATGAATTTTGTTTTTTTTTGTGACATCCCACAAAATTAGCCACTAATTCTGTTTGTGTTCTTTCCTGCATAAATGTGCTGTGCGAGAGATACATTTCTTTTTCAAAATGTTTTTTGGAATAATTGAATGATATGAAAATTTTATTGGTTATTTATGTACTGTTCCCAGCCCATTAGATGCACTTTTTGTACGCCAAATGCGCTCTAAAACTGGCCTGCATCTTATGGGCCGAGGGTATACGAGTATGACTTTGTTCTATCAGTTGAAAGGTGATTCACTAAGAAAAATGCTTACTATTAAGTATTTTTTCCCTCCTCAGGCATAGAAAATGGATATCTCTATTCTAAATTTCAATAATAGTGTTTTCATTCTGTAGTAAGCAATTAAAACTTAAATATTTCCGTGACAGTATTTACCTAAAAAATTTCCAAATCAATCTTAAATGCATACAATGTAGCACATTTAGTTTTGTTTCACATGTGGAGCTGCTTCAAAAGTTATACTAGTTGGGCTAATGGGGATGTTGCCCCTCTGCTCAAACATTGGTATCTCTCTTGGTAAACTCTGAGTCTACAGGCACTCGACCTTAAGTAAATTGAAAGCATAGTACAAGTTGTAATTCGTTCCTTTTATTAAGTGTGCACATTTGCTTTTACTCAAAGAAAGTAATTGTTGCATAAAAAGTTAAAATTAAAATAACCTCATATGATCCAAAGAGAGATGATTGCTGTACAGTATTGGTAAATTCTAAGAAATTGCAGGAAATGTCGTGGCAGTAACTTTTAATGGAGTCATCCACTAAATGTCTATTACAATAAAACAATTTCAGAGTGTAAAAATTATTCACCTTGTTGTTTGGATCCTAGTCAAGGCAAATGATTTTTACTCTCTGAAATTTTTGAATTGTATACAATATTGCATTCAAACTTGAATGTGAATTATGCTAAAACACGGAAACAGGATTGCTGAAAGGCATTATGATACAAGAATGGAGGAAGCAGAAGATTGAAATAGTGAATGTTTATTGGAGTAATATAAACTTTGTCAAATAAACTTTATATTCATGCACTCTCAAATGGCAAATGCTCGAGGAACAAGTAGAGAAATGGATAATAAATCACAGGAAGAAATGGATTACTGTTTTCAAAAATGATTTTAATTGACACGATAAAATTAGTACTAGATATGTCTGTTGCCAATTTTTCTGGAACAAAATGGTGCAAAAGATTCATATGTGGCAGTGGCATAAATACACCATTGTTAATTGTGCATGCATGGCAGAACTACAATTCCACAAAAACTGCTGCTTGAATTCAAAAGAAAGGTTATAGGATTCTACAAATAGAGTTGGTCTTTTGAAGAAATGTTCATTGTTAGTGTGCAATAAGTTGAATTCACAGAAAATGGAGTCAAAAAAAAGCCTTGTCACATAATAAAAGATGCATCTTGCTATGATTCCTGGTGGATTAACTTCTCAATTTCAATCTCTGGACGTTCCAGTCAATAAACCATTCAAGGGATGTATGCAAGAGGGGATAAGGTAGATTAAGACACCTACTCATGACGTCACTCAGGTGGGAAGAATGTAATGATTGTCGATTTATAGTTTTATGAGTTGGTGAAAGATAAAAAATGGGACTATTTTGAAGTCTTATAGTAAATGCAGAATTAGCAATGCTTTAGAAGGAAGTGAAGATGACAATGTATGAGGGAAGAGACAACTACAGTGCAAATAACTGTGTATGATTTTAGCGGCAGTGATGATAAAGTTCTGGGATTCTAGGATGAATAAATATTTCTGTTGTAGTTATTTTTTTTTAATTTCACTATTCCATTTTATTCGTATAAAGTGTTAAAGTACTTTGATCCTTTTCAGTCTGGTCCAAGAATTTTTTCCTAAATTCTAACCTGAAAAATCATATTGCTTTTCATGGGCTCAGAAATATGGTAAATAAAGTAGCTGGTCAAGCATTCACATAGGGAGTTTCAATTGGATTTGGAATATCAATGGAGTGAGGAGTAATTCATGAAATATGTGCACCATGGCAAAAGTAATGACCTGGTGCATTAAAGCCTTTATATTCCTGGAGACCTGATTGACTAGTCATTGCCCACAATCTCTATATAAATGTGTAAATCATAATTGTGCAAGCTACCCATGTGCAAGTATTTAAATGAAAAATATTCACTGTGTATCACTCATGAAAAAGGATATGTTCCATGAAAATTCCGTGTGCAATAGATGGTTTTGGTTCTCAAATGGATTTTAAGGATGTAGGCAATATGTCTAACATCTTTATCTCCCCTCATATGTGAGCACCTTGCGTTCCCAGTTGAAAAATGTGAGCTGCAATAAATCATATTGATGAAAGTAGATAAAATGACATTTAAAAGTGAGAAAAATCATATGGACAATTCTTAACACTTCTTTAGAAAACTTGCTTTCACATAGCAATCATGTATGGTTATAATTTGTGTCCATGCCTCTAGTTAAATGCACTATGCAGCATGACAGATGCACAAAATTTGCATATAGTAGTTTGTGATCATGAGCAGTGGGTCTTCTTCAACTACTGCATTAAAAGTAGAAGTGGGAAGGGCAAATAGTTCAATACTAGAATGTCAAAAATAAGATGGTATTCAAAATATGTGCTGATGAAAAAAGTAAAACAGCTTAAATATGCAAAAAACGTAGCTACGGTTGAGAATAAATGTAAACAAAAAATACCAGGACCATAAAGTTTACGGTCCCGGTATTTTTTGTTTACATTAAAACAGCATCGAACGTACTACCATTACATTGTTTCAAAGTTTTGGCATTTATTGGCAATGCACATGTATTAATCAACCATAAGGATTTTTCAGACTTCATTACTAGTGATTCCATAGCAATCAGTCAAAAATTAAACAAATCTATACACACCTAAAAAGATTTGTTTGTTGCTATTATGATTAAATGTATGTACCTCTGCAAACTTTCTTGATATCTTTCTTTCTATACCAGAAAGCATAAGTAATTGTGTTATTCTTTCCACAGCATATTGCTCATAAAGGATGTGATTTTAGAGATTTCATGGACTTTGCCATTGAATAGCATATATTCATACGTATGGTTTGAATGATTTTGCATATGCATTCAAGATCATGCATGTTATAATAACTATTAGCAGATTAGTCTATAGGCATAGGAAAATACAAAAGGCTCTTCCCTAAATCTCAAGTTGGATAATCAGTAGATATTTGAAAAGGTGCCTTAATAGATAAAATTGATTTACTTAATTAATTATTCCTATTCGAGCTTCTTAAATATTCACTGTATGATTTGACTAATTGGGAAAAGTTCTTTACACTTCCTCAGAAACCATCTATACTAATCTAATAAAAGTGGTAAACAGTGCCATTTCAAATATTATTTTAGCAAGCACTTGACGGAACAGATTTTCTCTAGCTAATGGAATCATTTAAGAGTAGAGTTATGAGATATTGACTAGGTTTTTCACTTTCCTGACACAATGCAACAGTTTCAAAGTATAAAAATCATTTGCCTTGACTGGTACTTAAACCCGGATCACTGGATTTCCATAAGTAATTTTTAAGAGAGTCATCCAGTAATGGGCATTACAATACAACTTTCCTGAAAATCCTGCGGGGTTATTTTCCACTAGCATGTTTCTCATGATCATTTAAATGATTAAAACTTTTGCTAGTTTTGAAAATATAGCTTAGAATGGTGAATTGGAAAATATGGCAGTATCATATATCAAACTAAAATTTGAACTTAAAAATATTTTTAGGAAACATGTTCTGCTTCCACTAATCATTGTCCCATATGATATTCTAATCAAGTTTGAGTTCTGTCTTGAACATTTACAAAAATTGCTTATAATATACTATATTTTGATGGAAATGCAGTTGGTAATATATGTAGATCAATTGTGTATTGATTAGTTATAATTTGATTTTACCATTGCAATTTTTATGGCATTGAAATTTGACAGCAATTTTATGCATAATATTCTGTGCTAATAATCTTCTACTAGATTAACTCCTCTGGAGTACATTTTAAAGTTTGATATCTGAGCTGGTTAGCATGTGTATATTATACCAAAATCAACACAAATTAGCTTCATCCCATACTTATGAAATTGATCACAGAATAACAGAGCATTTAAATGAGGAATTTCATGGAATACTCATAGTGTGTATCTAAAAATTTAATATGCATCATTTAAATTCTCTGAAATTAGAAAATGCATAGTATGTAAAACACTAGCACCTTTTGTTGGAGCATACTTATCTTATTGTTCATGCACCTCCCAGAAAGCCATCTACCCTTAGGAGAAACTTTTAGCTTTGGGTGTACAATGTAGTTTCAAATTTTGATTATTTTGAACAACTTTTAATGCTACTGAATAGATACATGAAGTCATTGAAAACAGCAATTTATTTTCAAAATATAATTAGGTATGAATGTAGGTTCTGTTAAGTGAGTTTTGAAGTTAATGAAGGTTATTTTGTTAGTCAGGAAATAGCCAAGTGGTTCCAAATTAGATATGCATTAATGTTAGTCGAGGATCTTAAAACTTGGCATGAATTTTATTAGTCAGCACTATTTTTCTGTCTTTAATTGTAAATCACTCTTTTCTGAATTAATAACCTACCACTTGGTATTTTAAGAAAATGTTGCCATTACATGTACCTTTTAAGATCGTGTGTCTCTGAAAGTCTTAAATCCAACTTTAAAATTTAATGCACTATGCCAATGAAGCACTATTAAGTTTGAGTAAAGGTGCTCTAATTTTTGAATTATAATGCTGAGAAAGTAATTTATCATTTTTGAAAAAAATATATATTTATATAGTATGTTATTTTCATATGGTTGTTTTAGGAGAAATTTCAGAATTTAATGGTTGGAATCAAATAGCCCTTAACACTGAACAAGACTTCTCATAATATGTTTCTCTTTCCTTCTATTTCTCCATTACATAAAATGAGACTACAGACGTCCTTCTGTTGCAAGGTATGCTTGTACCTTCAATAACTTTTCAATGGTCTGAACCACTTTCAATTCCTAACACACCTTTTCTAATTAATAATAATTATTTAAAACTTAAGTTCTTAAAAATTATCAAATAAAAATGCTGTATCTTGATTTCTTTTTAACAGAAAATTCTCTATTAATTTCTGGTTTGAACTTTTATTTGGTGTAAGGATGGTTATTTTTAGTTTGAAATAACAGGTTTTCTTTGTATGAATTAATGTCTTTATTGTTGTAAAGGTTCACTTTTTTGCCTAATTTACGCTCTTATTTTGTTGATTTTGAACTGTATTGAATCCTTATTTATATCGTTAAGTAATATTATATACATGCCTCCAAATAATTTATATTTCCATGGGTTCTAGCTGATAAATATAAAAGTTATTAAAAATAATTAGGTGTTGGTGGCATGAATTAATTTATCCATATTTGAAATTAGGAAAACTATTATAATTTTTGGAGAAATCAAATACATTTGTTCTCCCAAGTAAAAATGTATCATGATTTCTCTTTGCTGGGCATAATCTACTTTTTCTTAATATGTATAATATTGTTCTCAAAATTGTGGTAGAATTAAACCTTCAAGTAGCTAAATGGTTGCCTTAAAAAATAATTGTAATTGAGAAACAGTTGAATCTTGTGATTCTGTTCTCATGTGATTTCATTTTAAATTGTTTTTATTAAATATTTCTCTTACCATTGTTAATGTATGTTAGTGCACAATTTACTCAGGTAACATGCCATTTTTAAGATAAATTTTTGCCATTACCATGACAGGCATGAAATATGCTAGGCATATAATTGTACCAGGTTTTGAGATTGAATTTCATATGTATTGGGGGAAGTTTTTTTGAAGATGTATTTTGTCAAATAGTGGCAACCTTCTAATGTTGCTGCTGCCATTTTACTTTCACAATATTTACTTGATTCTCTTTTTTATTTTCTTCAATGAGTTTCCTTGGACATTTTCTTTCAATTAGGAAGAGCATAATTCTTTCCTCCTATTTCCAATTGTAATAGTGCTCTTATTTTTCCATTCTCTTGATCTTTGGATTGATGAATATTAATATTATCCGATTTTATAAATATTGCTATATATTCAGAACTCCTTAACATCAATATTTGCATGAGAAGTCTATTTATATTAAACTCCAAGGATCAGGACATCCACATTTTGAAATAAATGACCAAAAACTGCCACAACACCACAACAAGTTAAATGCAGTCAGTGCACTTAAAATCCACCATTTGAATACATCATTCAATCATTTTATTTGTGAATATTTATAAATGAGAAATGAATATTTAATTTCAGATTGATGAACAGCATTCATTAAGATCTCAAGTATATACCCATGCATAGTCTGAACTTTGATATAAGGTGCAAGGGGGGATTTTGGTACCCTATTTTGGGTAATTGTAAATACAATTGTTTGGGTCATTATTTACTGACAAATATATTGATTAATATACCAGTGTGTTAGCCAGTAATGACTTTTAGCTAATGGTACTAGTCAGTTAATGGTACTTTGGCAATTGTGGTCATTATGCATCTACAGGATCTACATTATGCACCTGTATTGTAAACTGAGCAACAATTCATTCAGCTCTTTTGAATTAAACATTCAATTTTTGTTAGGCTTAATCAAATTATTTTTATTCATATTCAGGGTGGTTAATGCATTACTTCTGCTGTAATGAATTGTCATTGAATTATCCTCCCACAGCTTAAATGGTATTTACCTTTGTGGATGAATGTCTTAGTACAGTGCACTTCTTAAGCATATGGAATATAGGGTCTAGGTTTGGCATGTAGATGAGTAGTTTTTGTCACTTATTCTTGAATGAAACCAATGTTGAGTTGTTACTTTTTTGACTAAACAGGAATGTCCAATGCAACTCTTATAAAGTATTATGTTGACAATTGTAGAATGCCCTTCCATTGCATACACTTTTATCCTACCCCAAATTTCATACGAAGATAATCCCAAGAGTAAATTCTCCAATTTTATTAGAAATAGAAAGAAAGGTTTGTTTTCAATAATTGACACAGCATTTTAAAACTCAAATATTCCTCTATTTTTTTTACATAAATGCCATTTCAGTCGATGCACTTAACTGCTGGTGCTGGGGGATTTTTTGTATGGCTTTGTCATACCAGCTTGCAGCCATGTTGTTGAGGAAGCATTTGACCTCATTTCTTTCCTCCTCAATGTCTCTTGTTTTGGGTGGCAAAACCTGTGCATTCCACTTTATACCTGAAACCAAACAGCATTCAAGTGAGTGGCAGCATTACTCTTTGCCCTCGGTGCAAAAATTCAAATGAACACCGTCTGCCAGCAACATCATGCAGACATGCCAACTCTCCCGATTTAAGCGGGAGACTCCCGATTTTCCGAGACTCCCAAACTGATGAACTGTTCAAATTGTGTACTTAGCTTAACATGTTAATAAAGTGTGACATTCATTAAAAATTGGCAAAGTGTCATGAAGGGATTAAGGTGCCATGCAAATATTGTGGTAATTAAAAGTGATTACTTCGTGATACACTTCTAAAAATCTCCCGATTTTTCATTTTTGAAAGTTGGCATGTCCTCCCGATTTTTCATTTTTGAAAGTTGGCATGTCTGATCATGTTAACTGTGTTTTGGGAATGAAACAGGATATTTTTGGTTTAATTCATGTTTCCTGGGACCACAATAAATACTGACAGGCATTGTGAGATGAACAACTCATATGGGTGATTCAGAACTGCAGAAGTGGAATATTGAGCAAGGATGTAAGCCTTTGACAATGCTCATCACCATCAAATCATTGCTCTTCTGCAACATTTTGAATGGGACAATATCATCCCCCCCCCCACCAACTCTATAGTCTTGACTTGGCACCCAGTGACTACCACTTGTTTCTTAAGTTGAAAGAAATTTGCACTTCAGCAAAGGTGACAAAGTGAAAGATGAGGTCCAACACTTTTTCAGTGATGCAGCAGCAAGTTGGTATTACATGGGCATACAAACACTTCCCTGGTACCTACAAAAATCCATCAACTGAAATGGCAATTATGTAGGAAAATAGAGGAATGTTCGAGCTTTTAAATGATGTATAAATTATGAAAAATAAAAGTTTCTTTCTATTTCTTTAACAATTGAAGACCATACTTTTTATTACCCTCATAGTTTTCTGATTGGTACATTCCTATTACGACATATTTCTGTTTTGCATTGCTGTTGCCCAGATGTATCAATTGAGTTGTCATTTACCTTATTTTTGTCGATTAACTCCATAATTTCTATTCAGATTGAGGACTTTTTTCTATGAGATTATTCTTTTCCACTTCTCATTTCTGTAAAATAATACATTTGATTTTTGTATCTTACCATCTTTCTTTTGTTGATCTCTTGGGATATTTTTCTTTGGGATGTTTTTCTAGAACCATTTAAATGCCATAAAGTTGACTGGAGTAAATTAATGGTTCAAATATAATTTCTGTATTACATTAATTTAAAGGTCTAAAGTTGGGCCACCCCTTGCAACTTTTAGAATGGGGAGGTAGCTTCATGAACATATCAGGTGAATGAAGCATGGTAGTAATGTTCCCCTTGTTCCATTTTTGTTTCAAGTGAACACCAAATTACTGAAATGTTATTACAGCAAAATGAATGTGTTCTAATCTCCATTATTACTCATCCAATGACTTTTTTACAATCAATGATCTAATATCTATGTGTCCATTACTGGTATACAATGACTACACCTCTGCTTGCACACCCTTTCCTATTCTTTGCTATTTACAGAACAAGTATGTCCTGAAATATTTTTATCAATGGGAAAGCATACAGTGAAATTTTCAACATGAATTATAAATGGAACTTGTGATTGTTCATTGCATCTGTCAAACGTTTGTTCAGTTGTTTTCTTCAAGCTTATAAAAAGAGTATCTGCCAAAGCATTTAACATTATTATAGTTTTTGTATTGTATATTTCCTTTCAGCAACTCGAGTCTTGAGAGAGAGAGGGACTCAGATGAAGAAAGTGTGGCAACAGGGTCTATAGACACATGTAGTTTGAGACCTCCATCTCCTTCTGCCTCATCAATTGCACCCTCTTCTGTAGGGTCAATAGATGCATCCATAATGTCACATGATGGTCTCGCTGCAGCAATAGATGCAAGAAGTGAGCGATCTGTTGATGATGAGCATGGTGAATCTTCAGGTCGGAAGCGTGGGTAAGCATACTTTAGTTTTAAAAATTTGTTGTGTGGTTCCTCAAAAAGAACTGCAGTTACTCAATGAGGGTGACAGCTTTTAATTAAAACTTTGGGGACCTATCCAGTATTTTATTTTTAATCTGCCATGGTTTAGCATCTACCTCAACTAGCACATTATATTTACCCAAATGCAACATCTGCACACTTTTGCATTGACTTTGTTTTGATAGTGCAAGCAAGTTGCAAAATATTCTTTCATTATTGTTAATTACGGAACTCCTTAGTCATCAAACTGAAGGAATAACTAATTGGTGAGGATGGAGATCATGGTACACTAAGACCTACATCAGGTCTGTCCAGACCCATCATTTAGGCGCTTAAATCGCCCAGTTTAGGGTGGACGCCATCTTTAGGGGGGCTAAACTTGTTTAGGCAGCAAGAGGACACAAATTTAGGAACCTTATTTGGGCCCCAGATTTAGGACAAATTAAGTCTATCCTAAATCTGCCACATTGCATTCTCCAGACTTCCAAGTGCTAGAAGCCAGACAACTTGTGGAAGAATAGTCACCATGGCAGTGGTGTATTATATATGTTAGTTACAATAACATGGGTTATTTCATCCAGAAAGAACAATTTTACTTGTTGAAAAAACTAAGGCTTTATTAACACAAGGTGGGAAAAGGTAGAGCTTTCCTTGGGCAAAAGAAATTTGAGGTCTTCTGTATGAATGTAGTTTAATTCTTGTAATAACTTGATTCTATCAAGTTATTGGATACAGATATTTGAAATGTTTAGGTGTGAATGAATTAATTTGTTTGTTGCTTCATTTCATGGCTAAAAACATCATCTTTGTCTTTGTGGAGGTATACATGCTTCGTTTGTGTGCTTGCTAAATTTTATTTTGGTAAATAAACACTACGCAAAATAATCTTCAAGTATAATGTTGTGTTTGGAGAGTGTAAGCATTTCGTTATGTTCTTAGTAACAATCTAGCTTTCTGCATGAACCCAACTGATTAATCATAGGTCGTTCACCAAACCTTTGCAAATGGAGTCACCGTTTCAGTACGTAAGGTTACAAAGTAATAAAACCAACAAAAATTTAAAAAATGCTCACAAAGACTAATTGTAGAATAAATATTGAGTTGATACTATGTGTAACTTAAAAATATGATACATTAAGGAGGAAAAGTACCCATAAATAAAATTGAACTACACACAGCACAAAGCGTATCTTAAAACAGTTACTGACAAAGATTAATGACCAAAAAATTACCCCGAAGTAAAATATCATATAATAAGATAAAAAGTTTTTAATTAATGAAATATAATACTATCTGACCTAATAATTAAAGCAAAATATAAAAAAATGGATTACATAAAGACTAAATATAATCTAATAAGAGAAAATGAATATGAAACTTTTTTTTTTTTTTTTTTTTTTTTTTTATTTGCCCAGCAGATTTGTACAATTGTAAAAAACAAGCACAGATATAGGACACGTCAATGTTATATAAAGAAATGATAAATACTAAGTACATGTTTAAATACAAAGAAACTCATGGGACAAGAAGTTCATTAATAGAATAAAACATTTTACAGAGTAAATATTTCTGAAGGTTGAGCTTAAATATAGGCAGCTTATGTTGTGCTTTCAGTTCTTTAGGAAGTTTATTAAAAATCTTGAGGCCCATATGTTTAGGTCCATGGGCGGTGGTACAGGTTCTGACAAAGTTTTGGTGGAGGTCAGCAGAATGCCTTGTGTTATAATTGTGAACGTTGGCATTGGAAAGATAACTAGAGAAGTTGCTTTTGACATACAAAGATGCGCAATACATATACACGCAGGGGATGGGTAAAATTTTCAATTTTTTAAAGAGGGGACGACAGGATGCTGCATGAGTAGCAAAGCAAATAAGTCGGATGATCCGTTTTTGAATTTTAAATATAATATTTGCATTAGGTGTAGGTCCCCATAAAAGAGTACTATAAACAACATGAGAGTAAAATTCACTAAAATAAAGAGACAATAAGACCTCAGTATTGACGGTATGCCTAATGAATCTGATAAGATGACAGAGTGAACTCAACTTATTACGAAGTTTGAGAATATGGTCATCCCAAGACAGACGACTGTCAATAGAGATGCCTAGAAAACATGATTTACTTTTTTGTACAATAAGTTCGTTATCAATATTTACAGTTATGCAAGCAGCTGATTTATTCTTATTAGCAAAGTAAATTAAAGAAGATTTACTAACATTGAGGAGGAGGGAATTGAGGAGACACCACTCATGTAGCAGCTGGGTAACGGAAACAGAGGTTAATATTAGTGTGTCTACAGAGGAGGCAGACACGAGGACATTTGTGTCATCAGCATAGACGACAGGTACCAAAATAGACTAAACCAAAATAGACTAAATAGACTAGTACCAAAAATCGCCCAGGTTATTAAATTATGACAAAGAAATAGAAAAACCATGAGAAAAGATTGCCAAATGAATTGTAAAAAGAACTCAGAATTACGCAAAAACCATTATGCAGTTTTGTATCTACACACAAATATTTGGACAGGCTATCTCAAATATCTAAATATTTACATTCAAACATCATCTGTTCATTCCTTATTCTTAGCTACATAGATGGCAGTACTAATGCGTAGGGTGTCCAAAATCAAGCTATCTTCTCGTTAGGCACCTAATGTGTAGTCACCAAAAGCCATGCTCCCTAATGCCTAATGAGTCTGGATGTAGCTATCATGAAAAATTTTGACATAAATTATATTATAAAAACTTATTCCTATGAAATATTATTCTAAAAAACCCTAATCATATCAGAGCAAAAGCTTGCAAGAGTTGAGCTAAGGTCTAGGTAATGTAAATGGTTTGTTTTATTATGACGGAATTTCCCATTTTGAATTTGTTCCCTGTAGTTAGATGGCTAATAAAGAGTTAGTTGTACCAGAAAGTTGTAAGGTGCATGCAGGGATCCTTGGGTATCGTTTCTGTGGATTAGCTGAAAGTTTAAGAAGATTATATGTATTTATAAAGGAGCCGCATTAAATGCAAAAGGAAAATTCTCTTTTTTGTATTTTGTGCTCTCATGAAAAGTTGGCCATAATTCATATGCATATATATTTATCTGCTTGATTGAATTAAATATACCCTATTAAACCTATATAACCAAATTATGTCTTCACCAGTTTATAAGCAATTTCACTGTTTCCCTTCCCTATTTTGTCATTGATCTCCTCGCAGCAGCTTTCTATCCACTCTTCTTTGGGCTTCTTGCACTCTTGTATTACTTGGCTCTGCAACTTCTTGTAAAGGGCTTCCTCAGTTTCATTTCTTGGATCCTAGTATTTTCTTCTTTCCCCAATGAGGTATCTTATTTGAGCTGTTACTCATGGCCGTTTGGTTGGCACTGTCTTACTCACGAGTTGTTTATCTGCTATTTCAGTTATGATATTTTTCATTTCCTTCCATTGCCCTTCTATGCTAGTCGCTTTTATTCCTTCTTTTTTTCTGTCAATGATCGTGGTGAACTCTTCTCTTAACTGCTTTTCCTCCAGCATTTTTGTGCTCCATCCAGGTTCCGGTGTCACTTTCTTAATTTTCTTGTATCACAGTTGGCTGTCCATGACCCCCAGGTTGTGATCACTATTTATATCTGCGCTGGAGTAGCTCTTGCATTACTTAACTTGGGGTATGTATGTCATTCTCAACAGGATGTAGTGAATTTGGTATCTTGCCCTGTCCCCTGGCATCTTCCAGGTGTATCTTCTTTGCTGATATTGCTCGAAGAGGGTGTTTGCTACTACCATGTTAATCAAGCTTCTGCCAATTTTGTTCAAATTAGTTGAAATTATTACCATGAGGATGTGAGCAGTGGGGTATAAAAAGCCTGTTGCAGAAATATCATTTTCAATTAGGTTCAAACAGAAGGAACTGCCCCCTTTTTTTATGCACCCTAATTTTTGGGTTAATTTAAAACTACCTCAAATCACCACCAAATGTATCAATGGACATTTTAGCTTATTCCTAATAAATTTTTCCCTTGGGTTTCAGGAAAGTTCTAGCACGTTCTCACCAACAGTTGAAGCGTCTTTTGGGTTCAACTGTCAGGAGGACAGTTGATAAAGCGCGATCCATAGCTCAGTCTCGAACAGGAGCCCATGAATCAGGATTGACAAGGTCTCTGCCTCGTCCCAGTTCTGGTCAGGAAGGAATGCAAAGGGAAGGCTCGTGCAGAAGACATGATGACCCTGCTGATCGTCTTGGTAGTGGTCAGCAACCTGTCATAGACCAACCAAAGGTGATTGTTACTGACTGGTATTTTAAAATAATTGAAATCTTCAAAATGTGGCTTGATTGAAGCCATTTTCATGATTATAATCCATTTTTGTGTTGTTGTGACCAAAAATACTTCTGTATTATCATATTTTTCCAGAAAGTTGAAATTAGTGATCATAGTTATTTATGTCAAATAGAAAGTATTCATTTTGAAATTCTGAAATGATAGAAAAAACTCTCATACTATAAGATTAATTCATTGATAAGTAATTTATAAAACGAAACTATACCTCCGCCGTTCCCCCCTCCTAAAATTCCTAAAAGACACCAATATCTTTCCGTACCAACCCCACACCTACCAAGGCAGTGATGACCATCGACCGTCCCTTAATGAACGTCAAACCATTGTGGACAAACACCCCCTCATTAAATGAAGAACACAACGTGTTTTTTTTCCTGTGTTCTTTCTAAGAATGGTGGAGGGATACATTGTGTTCTTCATTTAATGAATATAAACTTCCACAAATATGAGCCAAAAGCCATCGAATACATACCCTCCCCTTCCCATAGCCCACCTATAGGTTGCTGCACCAGTACTCAACTTACCCCCTCACTACCCCTACCTTCCTCCCCTCTTGGAGCCAGGCTGTATAAGTTGAAAAATTTTTCATGTACGTGTATGTCGCCTGATGATGCACAGCATTGAAACCATGGTCGTGTGAAGTATTAAATCTTTATGTGGAAGTGCAAAGTTTCTTTTTCTACCCTCATCATGAAGGAATTCCACAAAGTTAAGCCTGAAACTGTCATGTTTAAAGAATGTTTTGTCACCAATAGTCTTAATTTTACCAAAGTTGCTTGTATTATCACCATGATATTTTCTATCTGCATCTTCTCTCAATTTTGTTGATTGCTTACTTGGATATCACTCAATTTTTAAACCTCTATCTTGTTTGAGTTGATTTTTGGTTGAAACTCTTATTTGAGGGACAAGTGATATGGGAAGCTTGTACCTTTTCAGAGCATTTTATCCATCTCTGAATTGCAGGCAAAGGCATCGAGTAGTCATAAAGGTCCTTATGAGTGGGATGGCGTTCAGCGAATCCAAGAGCTTTGGAGCCAGTCAGCCAATGGGGGCACTGCACCACCTGGTGGTGGAGCAAGTGGCTCTGCTATATGGTGTATGAAATTTTCTTGGTGCGGACGATTGCTGGCTAGTGCAGGACAAGACAGAGTGTTGAGGATTTGGGTACTGAGAAGTGCTTGGCCTTATTTTCAAGATATGAGAACCAAATACAATGCTGAGAAGGTATGGAAACACCATTTTTAATTGAGCCTTCATTGGAATTTAGTAGTTGGGTAGAATTTGTGTCTCATGTGAATATATTCAGCATCCTTACATTTTATAATTTTCTTTTTTCTGTAATCATTTTTCTTTATGTATGTATCAGTTTCAGTTGAAGTAGTATGCACAATCCAGGTTGATACCCGTGATATCTGTAGCAATAAATATCTGCTTGTATACTGGAGAGTGATGGTGCGTTGAAGTTTGACTCCTGTAAGATAAGCATTATGCAAAAAATAGATGGTTTCTTTTTTGGGAGTTTTGAAATTGATTTTCAGCTTATTGTTTCAATGCATCAGCTCTCCATGCGCCAATGCAAATTTGATCAAATTGTGAATGCTCTTCCTAAGAGAGGGCTTTTTGAAAAGCCAAGGGTGCCATTTTAGTGTGTTGAGAGTTATTCATCCTCCACACACTATCCATTTATTCAAGTCTTAGTATTGGGCTTGCCAACATGACTTTGGTTCAGGTTTACAACTTTGTGTTGACGTCCTACATTTTCTGATCAGCGTGGGAGGCAGAAAAGATAATTGATCATATACTTTATGATGCCAAATGATGACATGACTTAAATTATATTTATTTTAATCTAAGACCAAAGTATTTATTTGTGTATAATAGTGCTTTCCTTAATGAATACATTTAGAAAATAATCTTTTTGCAATGGGCAACATTTTTATAGGTTGGTAGAGTAAACGGTGGGTGTAATGACTTGGATATTATGAAATTGGGGGTAATCTTGGGATGAAACTGCCGTGACTGAAAATAGTACTAACAATCCCGAACATTTTGGTCATTTTGAAGTATCAACTTATTTAATGTTTGATCTGAGTGGTGATACTATAATGACTCATAGGAAATAATTCTTAAATCCCCAAATAGAAGGGAAATATTAAATCATAGTGGCTCAGTTTGAATGGGTTGAAAATTGGTTCAAGGAACTGTGCAATGTGCTGCGGCAGAAACTTGAGTTATCCCCTAATGTGTGCCAAAAATTTCACAGTGTAAAAATGATTCACCTTGACCAGGATTTGAGCCTGGATCTTTCAACATCTGGTTGAGTGCTTCAGCTACTGAGGAGTTTAGTGATGAGTATTTGTGGCATTGCATCCATAGAAAGGCCAGAGTTTGAGAGATCCAGGTTCAAATTCCAGTCAAGGCAAATGATTTTTAGACTGAAAAGCCTTAATTTAGAAAATCGGTGGTATCTATGTTACCATCTTCAGTAGCAGTATATTTCATAAATGCTAAAACAGCAATCAAGCTCTTAATGATATATTATTATCGAACAGGTTTCTCCTACACCTTCACAAGAGTCATTGGTTTCTCAGCAATCATCCTCAGAAGAGCAACAGTATTCCCCTCCTTCGGATGCTGGAAGTGGACCTTTTGTCAATCGGCCATTTTGTACATATGCCGGACATACTTCAGATTTACTTGACGTATCATGGTCCAAGGTAAGATTATTGGAATTTAATTGTAGTTATTGCAAATTTCATTAGGAATATAATGGACTTCTTTTAAAACGTACTTTGTGAAGAATTTTGGGTGTTAGAAGAAGTGTTTGTATCCCTGCTACTAAATTGGTCTCAGAACATTTTGATGCGTCTTATGATCTTTATCTCTATCTTCATCTGATTTTTATTAGAAATTCTATTGTTATGCAATTCAGAATTGTGGTGAATTAGATTAAACGTTTGAGTTAATAATTTGAAATTAGGATTTTGTCATGCCATGCTTTCAAGCTGAATTTCTTGGCTATAAGAACTTGCATTGGAATCATAAAGTTTGATGAAAATACCTTTGGGTGGATATGTCTAAGGAGGGTGTTAGCCATAAAAGTAGCATTCAGCTACTGACTAGAGGGATCTGGTTCAAATCTGGGGTACTCTGGCCACCCTCAACCTTGCAGGAATTGTGCGAGTTTTTGGGTCCCAGATTTCGAGAGACTGCAGACAGCCCAAGGAAATGAGCTGCACCCTCCTTACAATGCATGATTTCTTTTGCTCAAGGAATTGTTTAGAGGTGAAGTCAACCCTCGCTCATCAGACCAGCATTAGGGTCAATGTTATGGCTAGGAATGTGTGCTAAATGGCTATCGTTATGGGATGATCTCAGTTAAACAAATCCTCAATTATATGGATATACAATCAAATGCATTAATATGTTATGTCATAATTTAACTCTCTCTTAACTATCTCGGTTGATTGATACATGTATTTATTGTTTCCTAAAAGAGATATTTGATACAGTATGGGTACATACACAGTACAGGTATGAAACATATCATGTCTTGGCAACTTTTGGACCAACATGGTGGAAATAGTAGGGGTGTAAGGGGAAGAATTACGTTATACCCAGAAGCCTTCATAAGGACGGATATTGAGTAAGGATGTTAAGAAAAGACTTGTTGAAATTTTGATAAGGAGCATGAACTTGTACAGTCAAAAAACCTGGTTATTGGAATAAAATGATGGACATGGTTTGAAGGGTTTTGAGATGTGGGTGTGAAGGAAGATGGAAATGGGAAAATAAACTGAAAGGAATGCAAAGTATTACTAGGCAAGGAGAGGAAATGAGGGTTGTAGGGAGATAAGAAGAGAGGTGGGCAGAGAGAAGTGGGAAAAGTGAAGCATTTTTATTGGTGGTGGAAAACTGTGACATTGGGGAGAACGTTAGGCAAGGTAAGGTGAGGAAAAGGATAGACATGTTCAAAGGAATGAAGGGAAGTAGAATGTATGCATGATTGAAGGATATAATTTAGTTCAGGGTGTCGGGTTGCATCTTGTTAGGTGAGGTTAAGATATGTAGGCATGTTTTGTTGAAGTTCATCCAAAACTTAACCTTAATTGGGTAGACTGCCAATATTACTATTTCAGGTCCTTATACATGGCAGCAAATAGGACTAACATAGGCATAAGGTAGTGGCTTGTTAAAACTAAGTATCCGGTGTCAAGATTGTATTCAATTTGAGAATCAATTAATTTCTTCAATTTCAAGTTCAAAAGTTTAATTTGTTCGATTCTAATGTCTCCCCAAGTCCATTAGCATATGGAGTATTTCCAATTCTGCTTGATTTTCATATAAATATTATGTACTCTGCATTATGCATGAAGTGCATATTGAAGTCTGAATCTTATATATTGCATTATGATTTCTGAAAAATGGTTAAGTGAATTATAATTATCTAATATGTGGGTTGTTCATTTAGTCCTTGGGAAAAATAGAAAAATGTTATTTTGAGTAATTTTTTTATTTTCTCATGTAAATTTTTATAGTAATCTCTTTTTAGTTCAAAACGATTCATAGTTGTTTCATTTTGGAATGCATTATCGTATTTTGCATTAATTTATATGGGAAACTTTTTCCACATAACCATTGTTTTGTTTTATGTGAAAGATGAACAAATTGTCCTCGTGCCTTCCCCTGTTGCTGAAACTTTAGAGCTGTCTAACAAGAGATGTGATTCACTAAAAGCAAACCTTTTCTGATATTATGAGCACCAATTCTTGGATTTTCTAAGAAATTACTGAGCAACCAGTGAATTTTTTTTTCTTATGGCCGTTGAAATATGGAAACTTCAATGCACTTTCAAGTTCAAGCTATTGCAATTGGAGGTAAATGATCATCACTATTACAATGCTTTTCAAAAGTTTTCATATTATCTCCTTCCTTCGAAAATATATATTTTACATAATAAGAACTAGATCGCAAAACCACAACAGCCAAATAGAAATTATGAAGTTTCATATATTTCTCAGATAAAAATGTTTGTAGCTATTGGGAGCAGAGTTATATCAGGTATTCCAGATTGAAAAACTTCTCAGTATTTTCCTTGCTACCATGGCAGTTATTACCCTATTGAAGGTCAATGTTTAAAATCATGTACACAGAATTTGTTGTAAAGCATTACAGTTCTTCTGTGTGCAAAAATGTTCACCATCCATATGAGATGTTAAAACAATGCATAATTCTTACTAATACAACTTTATAACCAAATCAACAAAAAGCATATAAATTGATAATGAATTAAAAATTGTCAAAATCGTGTGAAGCCATAAGGTTAGTGGCCAAGAATGTTACTGTTGCACCGCAATACTACCGATATGTAAGAAATTCTTTTCTTTAGAATGCGAATGAATGTTTTCTCAATAACTATAGGCATGTGTACCTTAAAGGGTACATGTTTCTTTGACCGGGGAGTTATCCGGACATGAGTGATTGACATCACCCAAATCTGTCACCTGCTAACTTGGAGCTATCCTGTAAGCTTTAGATAAAAGTAGAGTATTTTTCAGTTTATTTTAAAATGTTTCTTCAGATTGGTTTTAGCCTTATTTAATCCTAGTATCAAAGCTGGCATTTGGCAGAGTAATGGAATCTGTCTTATTGAAATCAAATGTATTTTACTCAAGATGTGTAAGGTTTCTTTCTCTAATTCTTATGTATTGGGGTTTAAGTCTTGGCTCTTTTTTACAATTTAAAGGTCATACAACCCCCAAGTTGCTGGGAGCCATGTTATTCTTAGTAACATCTTAGCCATTGGCTCTTGTAGAGCAAAATTTTCTCCTTAATGAGTAAATGGTTTTGCGGATATGCAATGGTTACTTGATTATAGGGATTAAAAACACAGTAATTAACCCGATGGTTGGTTTGTAGGTAATGGTAGAGTTTACCCAGTGCTATGCCTAACAGTGTGTGAAATTCACATAGGGTGGAGGGGCCAATTCCTTTCCCTATGCCAATTATTGTTTCCCAGGAAGATCTGGTACCTGAAAAATCGCATAGCTTGGGTTGAGCTAAGGGTGCCCAGAGAGGCTTGCCTGGGAATTGAACCCGGGCTCTCCGGTCAGTTGTCCGATGCTCTACCCCTGGACTACCCGACTCACTATAGGGGGCTTAGATTTTTTTATTTTTTCTAAGTATAATTAATAAATAAAAGTAGCAATTAAAACAAATCATTTGCTAATTAATTTTTTTTTTAATTTTCAGAATTACTTCATTTTGTCTTCATCTATGGACAAGACAGTCCGCTTGTGGCACATATCAAGGAAAGAGTGCCTTTGCTGTTTTCAACATATTGATTTTGTGACAGCAATTGTATTTCATCCTCGGGTAAGTATTGAAGAATTCCGTATCTCATGAAGATAAATTTCAAAAAATATAATATGCATATGGTTGCACTTGTAACTCATTCTAGAGTAATTATTCTAGTTTAGCTCTGGTAATGTTTTGATGAACCAGCAATAAGAAATATTAAAATTAAAATATAAAGTTTCATATATTTTTCATTTACTAGACCCTTGTATTTTTTGCATTTTAATTTGAACACTCTTTATCTGATTCATGGTTTCTAATTGTAGAACCATTAACTCTTAGTTTCTTGGTTTGGAAATGTAGCAACGATCATAGTCATTACCAGTGATCTTAAAGCTTAAGCATTAATGTAACACTTATTAAAGGTAAACAAACAATTTTATTAAATTTTGGAAAGAATTATTTTTGTATCATTGATAGTAGTGTAATATTGCCTATTATAATACCTCTCTTATGTCTTGTTCTTAAATTAAAGTTGGTGAAACTAATTCTTAGTCATTTTACTGAAGTGTGTAGTTATTTTCACATATTCACTAAGGTTTACTGGATTGTAATCTCATCTCTTTTTTATTGTTATTTTAGGATGATCGGTATTTCCTAAGTGGATCATTAGATGGTAAATTGCGGTTGTGGAACATTCCTGATAAAAAGGTAGCAGTGTGGAATGAAGTGGAGGGTCAAACGAAACTCATTACTGCAGCAAATTTTTGTCAGGTATGATATGAGTATTAAAAAATAGGCATTAGTAATAGTGAAATATGAAATTAGTTGGTAAAGACATTGTGGTTCTCAGCTCTGTTTGAAATGATTTATAGTGGAATCACTCACCATTATTAGATGTTCACCTTTAAATTCAGCTGCTCAAAAGTTCACTGTCATAAATGATGCTGCAGAGTCCCCGTTCACAGCATCCAACTCGTCTTCGATGTTCATAGGTGTATAGCCTTTCAAAAATAAATATTTAATGACGGTTCAACTTTTAATTTTTTCCATTTTCACAAAAACCCTCACAACAACTCACTCAAACGATTGTCAAGCAACAACTGAGTGTCCAAAATGGCTAAAATTTTGGTGAGTACCTTTCAAGACATGGGAAAACACATTCCCCAACTTTTGTTGAAGAGTGCTACCATCTTCATGTTGAGGTCACAAACCTTTCAGATAACCCATATAGACACATAAAACATTGACACAGTTATTGACCTGAAGGTCAGTTGGAGGTAAGGATAGAACTCACCCAATACTAACACCAATGGCAACAGCCCACAGCACATCAGGGTAGGAAGGCAAGTGCCTTTCTCTGTGCTGTAAATGGTTTCCGAGGAAATTCTGGTACTTGAAAATTCACTCAGCTCAGGTGAACTTAATGGTGCCCAGAAGCATGCCTGGGTATTGAACTTTGGCCCTCCAGTCAGTAGTTCAACACCCTACCCCTGGACTACCACATCCATCCCCATAATGGTCTCATGGATTACCACATCCTCATACACAAGTATTACTGTTCAATATTAGGTAAGCCCTTGATTTACATTGTGCCAATTAACATCTTCTTTTGATATAACGTTGATTTTTTAATTCAGTTTTCAAAAGATGCTCCCAAATACAAAAAATATCCTGTGTGGTACTCTCTTTCCATGTTAGACTCTTGGTAATTCATTCTCATCATTTTAATAGTGAAATCATACTTGTTTTTTATAGTATAAAAACAGTCTAGTTCTATTTTATGTTCACTACTTTTGAAAAAACTTCCTGCATCAAAAACAAGAAATCTTCCTTTTGGAACTGCTATGGACTGGGTGTATTTTCTGAGCAACTTTCTGGAAGCAACATAGTTTCAAATAGAGACAGCAAAATCTTAGTAATGTTCAGAGAGGTTGAGAGTTATGTTTGAGCTAACATTTTCTCTTATTTCCCTATTTATTATACATTTGGAAAACTTTTATAAAGTAATAATGTGAAATGAAAGCCACTTTTTTCAGACAAATTCCTCAATTTGCTAAATAACATTCACACTTTAGAATTACTGTATAATTGTTCATAAAACATAACATTTAATTTTAAAAATGAAAGTATGTGATCATTAAACATTTAAAAAATACATGTCGTGAAAATGGGACAGCACTAACTTGAGTGCATCACCGCTTAACACTTGCCTTGATGTAAATTATCCTACTTGAAATTGTTGTTCTGGGGGCCTTCACTAGGAGCCGCAGGCACTTGGTCCATTCTTCCAGCCCTTCTTTATTCTGCTTACCGAATGCAGACAGGGGAGAAGAGCACCATGGTAAAGGTATGGAGGTTACCCATCCAACCTCCATCGGAGTCCAACGTTGCTTAACTTGAGCTTTACGGCCTCATAAAATAATAAGTTTAAAGAAAATCTCCTAAGGCTGTAATAAATCAGCACCATTTGTCCAAAAGGAAAACTAAAATTTGTTCTGATGGTCTGTGGAAGAAGAAATTCCAGAACAACGATCAACCACAACCTCTCAATCAGAATACCCTGCTGTAGTGGTATGCAGAAATGTTACTTCCTAGCCAGTGGCCAACTAAAGGCACACACACTTAACCCAAAATGGGAATCCTCATAGGGCTAAAGGGACTCTGTTAAGAATGCCTGAGTTATGACCACATACACACTATCCATAAATGTTAACGGGAATTAATTCTACACCAGGGGATCGAGATGGTGCAGTGGCTATCGTACTAGTTTCCTACTCAGAGGGCCCGGGTTTTTGAATCCTGGTGGCGTCAAATATTTTTCAGTGGTGTGCCGATCCCTACTTGAGGTGCTTTGTGGAGGGCACTTTGAGTGGGTATGCCATCCGTCGAATGGGACCTTAAACTGCGGACCCCTTGGTGCCTTTCAACAAGAGTAGGTTAATGCCGACACCAGGTTTCTCCACCCTTCATCCTCTTCAGTCCTAATGGCGCAAATGACCTTAGCTGTTGGTCGCCTCCCCTAACTACTACTACTTCTAAACCAGGACAAACATAAAGCAGGCACACTCGCAAGCACTCTGAAAAAAAATCCTCACATATTTAAAAAGGGCTTAAATACTGGGAGAATATTACTTAAATTGAGCAAAATCAAGGGATAGCAAAAAAGAGGGTAATACAAGGGTGCATACCAATTATGCATATTTTGGCCACAAGGTGGCCCATCTAAATTTTGTGAATAGTATTCAATTTTTTATTTGAACATTTTTGTGCTACTGTACTTTCCAATTATCTTTTCCCTTGCATTTATTAGCCCTGAGAATTACATATCCTCCTTTAAGGCAAGCAAGTATATAATCTTACTATGCAACAAATGTTAACTATATACACAGTATTATTTTAATCAGTTTTGTATAACAAATATGAGTCCTTATCAGCAATCCTCTGTCAGTAATTTTCCTTTGCCAATCTTTTTACTTCCTGGGTACGTGATTGGTTTAGTTTTCTGACAATACATTCTGCTATGCACTTTATGAAAGTTCTATGTTCTTGTAAAACTATAATTTCACTCCTATAAGAATGACTGAAAAACTAAAAAAATTGTTATCTCCATTGCTAATAAAAACTTGAATTAATCACTAGTGATGACAAAGGAGAGTTCATTTTGACTTTTAATAATCAGATGATGATGTGGTGTGATGTGGTGATGTGATGATAATAATGATCAGGTGATGATGTTATGCTATAACAAAACCTGGGTTGTAAAAATTAAAAAGTTTATGTGGAAAAGTAAAGTGGTTTGATTATTAAAAGTCAGTATGAAGATTTTCCACCAAGTTACACCAGAAACTGTTTTATTTATCGAGAGTTCATTTGTTTCCTCATTTTATTAACTTGTTTCTTTTTTAACTGTTGTGATTCATGTGAATTGAAGCCATTTATAAGACACTGTCTCAGCATTACTTTATGCAATCTTTCATACTAGGCATAAATGAAGGGAGACTAACTTGGCAGAGTTCTCTAGAATTTTTATTTTTCACTACCATAGTTTCGTTGCAGGCGACATCATCAGATGTTGACGTGTGTGGTGCTGATGCTAAGTTAGTCTCTTTCATTTATGCCTGAATCCATTTATATCATGAACATTTTCTATGTATTTTGTTTATCCATGTTTTTTGGTTATCTGTGCTTGTTTTTGCATCTATTAACATGGATAATCAAGAGTTTATGGATTATTGTTTATTTGTTTTATTTTGTTTTCAGAATGGTAAATTTGCTGTGGTTGGTTCTTATGATGGACGTTGCATTTTCTATACCACGGAACAGCTGAGGTATCACACTCAAATTCATGTTCGTTCGACAAGGGGGAAAAATTCCAAAGGACGGAAGATCAGTGGAATAGAGCCAATGCCAGGAGAAGATAAGGTTGGATGTGATTTAGTTTTTCTTATGAGAAAATAGTGAAGACATTGCCATCTTTCTGCCATATGTTGAAGTGTAGTTCTTTTAAGTTTGTTTGATTGTATTTTGTGTGCAAAATTATGTATCCAGCTAATACATTTGCTTCTAATTTCAGATTTTAGTTACTTCCAATGATAGCCGAATTCGTCTTTATGACCTCAGAGACTTGAATCTGTCTTGCAAATACAAGGGTTATGTAAATGTCAGTAGCCAAATTAAAGCCAGCTTTAGGTAAGTATCTTTTGGATTTAGTCTTTGAAAGCATGTGATTGAATGTGTTTTATTGCTTTTCTGGCCAATTTCTTGATAATCGGTATAGTAGGAATAACATGTTTTTACCACATGGAAATATGTTAAGGTGTTTGTTCAGTTTAATGGTAACAAATGTTCAGGGGTGCAGGAACTATCGGGGAGAGGGGGTAAAGCAGCTTGCCTCACCAAATTTCACCTTTAAGAAAGACTTGGGTATGAATTTTAAAAGGAGATAGGAAAGGAATTTAAGGATCTCAGTGAGTAAAATTGACATGAAATATTTTTGTGCTCTAAATATATTCCTGGTTTCTATGGGTTTTATAAACAGGATTTTCTGCAAACAAATCTAATATTAAATGATTTGGTGTTAATAAATGGGACACATTTTTTGCAATGGACATTCTCAATTAGCTTATGTTTGAATAATGTGTAGTCCAGGGAAAGGCCACCTATATTTTTAATGTTGCATTTTTGGGTATGTCAATAAAATGCCACTGTATGGTTAATTAGCCCCTGTATCCTATTTTAATCCCAAAATCAAAATTTTCATCTGTTATTCAATTAAAAATATAGGTGGTTTGTCTTACTGGTATCAGATGTTACGTGATAGTTTATGCCTACAATGATGGATTCTAAACATGACATCATTTTATGATATAATTATTTCATATGCATGCATATGATTGACTTGTTAATTATCCTCCCTCTGAGGATAATGCAACTTCTCTTGGTTGAATTTTCACTGTTCAGCTAGATTTTCTGGAGAGGATCCTGTGCCACTGACCATGTATAATTTCTTTTACTATTCTGCTTATTTTAAATTAAATTCGTATCTTTATTATTGAAGCTAAATATGATGTGAAATAATAAATGTACAAAAATTGAATTCCATATTTGATGGGAATTAATATTGCCATACCATGCTTCTGTTTGAAAATGGAAATTGCATTTCTGTTTTTATTGCTAACTTAAATTGTAAATATGATTCCTTTACAGTCACGATGGGAAATATATTGTGAGTGGGTCAGAAAACCAGTGTATATATGTTTGGAAGACTCATCATGAATATGCCAAATTTTCATCAGTGCGAAGAGATAGAAATGATTTCTGGGAAGGCATCAAGGGTAAGAATCACATTAGTCTTGCTTTCTAAGATTGATGGGTTGATTTCACTTCTTCTGGCTCCACTGCTGATTAGGTTAATCTTATTTTTAATTCTTGGGTCCAGTATTAAATCAAGAGGTATCTCTAATAAATTATCACTTTATTAGAAGGAGGTATGCATAGGGTTATGAGGAGAACCAGTCTATCACAAAGTGTAACATTCAATCTTAATAATTTTTTTAGTTTTAAAGCTAAAAAGATGGTTGTACAAAATTTAGAGACACATTTGTACTGTGGACAAAAAAATTACTATAATATTTTATGAAATGTTTGTATAACTCATATGAGTTAATAACATGTTTATAGCACTGCTGTAATGTGAAGCCAAGTAATATATATGAGAAGTAGTTTCTGATGCGTTTCAAATATGTAACAAATTGTATCAAGAAAATATTCGTCCAAAATGTTGTTTTGGAAAGAAACCCTTGTCATTTTGATTCCATTTCCAGTTTTAGTGTTACAAAACATTGAAGCTAGGACCCAGGGAACTGAAACAACCCTTGACTAGTTTATAATTTATGTATAATGATGTAACATTTCAAGTAGGTATTTTTATTGGGTTTCAAAGAGGTATCTCATTAATCAAGATTGTTAAGTAGGGAGTTGGCCACTAATGCTCAACTCATGTTTTATGTTACCTAGAGTGTGCTTGAGCTACTGATTTAAATGTATTGGTAGCAAAAAGGATTATTTTGAAAAATCCATACGTAACCTGTTGGATCGCATTTTCAGAATTATCTATTTTTCTGATAGGGATTTTTTCTGGTAAAGCTTTCTTTGCTTCTTCCAGCTACTTGGGAAATAAATATATATAAAATAATGTTATTTTGGGAACTATTACATTTCTATTAATTGTCTGGCAGTAAAGATATAACTGGTGGATGAATGACTTATTTATCTTGCCTTTCAGCTCACAATGCAGTTGTCACGTGTGCTGTGTTTGCACCAAATCCTGAGAGTATTATTCGCCAGATAGATGAGGAGCGAGTGAGTGCACCAGAGGAAGATGGCGTAGCTGGGGAGAGGCAGCCTGGGGCAGTGGGAGGGGGTGGTGGATATGTTCTCGTTAGTGCAGACTTTGGTGGTGGCATTAAGGTTTTTCTCAACCGCACAAAACCAAAGCATAGTTCTCTTCCAGCATCTGCCCTTGCATGAGAGACAGGCTGTTAAAATTGAATCTCTCAGTGTCTTGAATCGGAAGTTGTCTTTGGGAGTTTTCCATTTTTTTTTTTTTTAACCAGCTGTGCTTCCACCCTTCAAGGATTCAGTGGGGGAAACTTCAACGGTGCTTTCTGTGATGGTTGGGGATGGCAAACCCATGCATGGATTAATTTTATAGCCAGGTGATTTAAAAATAAAAATCATGAGAATGCTGTGGAGATATTGCTGGAATGTGATGTAATGTTTATGGTGATGCCAGATGAAAAATTTATCATTGGGTTCTTCTGTTGTGCCATATGGCATGTAGTTCAAGTCAGATGATTGAAATGCCTTTATTAAGATGTGTGTATAGATTTATATAGATTTCTTCTATTATTTTTGCAGTACCATTTTTTATAAATGATAATTATTTTATTTAACGCTATAATCCATGTTTGGTTTTCAGTATAACACTTGCCAAACTACCGTATTTTTTTAGGTGCCTCACAATTGCCTTATACTGCTACTAATTGAAGAGAAAATTTGGCCTGTGATCTTTCATTGTTATGGTTTTTTGAAAATTTTTTATCATGATATGTTAAATCAAAGGGCATATCATATCATGGACTGTTTCATGGACGTAAATAAAAAGTGAGTAGCCCTGTGATAATTATAATTAACAAAATTTTTCAGCATGAGTACTCATATTTGGAATTTAATACCTACTCTTTTTTCTGCTATTTCAAGTGGTTTTTAACAATTATAAGGAACGAGGCATAAATATTTTGATTGAAAAGCCTTACAGGGAGGGATTTTTCATTGCCTGAAATATTTGTACGTTGGTGCTTTATCATACTGCTTGGGAATGCCTTCATTCCAGTTAGGAAAATTAAATTGGAAGAGTTCAAAAGACTAATGTTGGTGTGAGATTACTATAGCTACATAGTCTCTCATAGTACTGAGCACTTGAGACTTTATTTTTTACTAGTCTTGCATTTAGGCCAAATAAAATAATTTGTGGGCTATGGAGCAGTTGGAAAAAATAATGTTACGTGTTTGGCACAAATTGCGTGCACAAAGCCAGTGTTTAGTTACTTTTTAACGTGAAGATTGTGTGTGAGATTTATCAATATTATTGTTGAATATTTTATTTGGTTATGTAATTTAACAGAAATTTTAATATTTGCTACCTCATCATTCAGGATGCAAAGTTGTAAATTTATTGTACATCATTTTGTGGACAATATAATAGAATGTTTTCTCTTTGTTCATTATTTTGTATGTACCCTGAAGTTATTCCAAGACCAAGAACCTGGAAAATTTCACTTCATCTAATCATTTCAAGTAATTTTTTGGTCTCAGTTGGCAATTGAACGAAGTGACTATTTCATTCACCATTACTCACAAAAGCCAAGTACATAATTGCTTTAAGCTTTTTTCATCAATCAAATGCAGCAAGTAAGTATATGAGAATAAGTTTTGAATGTATCTTGTTATTCAAATATTGTGGGGATGTGGTAATTTGGGAGTTGAGTGTTGGGCTACTGACTGGAGGGCCTAGGTTCCCGGGCACTCCTCTCTGGGCACACTCAGCTCTACCCAAGCTGTGTGATTTTTTTGGGTATCAGATCTTCCTTGAAAGCCAAAGCCGGCACAGGGATAAGAACTGGCTTCCTTTCCGTGATGTTTGCATTTCATATGCCATCGTGTGTAGTGATGGGTGAAATCTGCCATTACCCACCAAACCAACCTTTGGGTTGCTTATGCTGTTTATGTTTTGTTATTCACATATCCTATCAAATAATAATTCATTGATGTAGTAAAACATTTTTGAAACTGTTTGCACTGTAAATGCCATGAAATGAAAGGTGATGAGTTAGTATGAGTATTGATAAGGAATACATATGAGTAGAATTTTAAGCTGCATGCGACTTCTAGTATTCATAAGAGAAACATTTATATGCTTTTAGTTGTAATCTATTGGTTTTCCATCATACAGTGCAGCTATTACTTATTTTGAAACATAGCATTAATACATGAATACATCGTGATATTACATATAATAGATAGGCTCCTTCAAGTTCAAATGTTTGAAAAATTTTGCAGTGCTCAAATTGATGTTTTGCCTATTTTCAGAGTTTCTGATTTTACCTACCTAGGCATGAAATTGATAACCCATAAATTGAAGAAGTAACAATTTACTTCTTACAAATTTAACCCATTTTGCCACTAGCCCATTTTGGGTGGGATGTGCAAAGACTGACAAGGTTATCATTATGAAGTTTGCAAGATTCTGTATTTTGAATTATTTCTAGTACTTTTTTTAATTAAAACTTTAAAATTTTATTTAATGCATGTAGGTTTTACCAAATGCCAAAAATATATTTGAGGCTTAGAATCATGGAAGAAAAACAGGGTTTGACTTACATTTATAGAAAGGAAGAAATATATTAATTACAACAACAAAAAATCAAACTTTTATGTTTATTTTATAATTTTTTTATTTGGTAATCTATCGGTTTAGGTAGGTTTTTAGATGGACACAACTATCAAATAAATATTTCGTAACTCCAAACAAAACCCATTCCAGCAACCTACTCTTCATCAGGTCCCTCTTCATCTCTGTGTACTTCTTTCCTCCCCTCATCCCGTCCAATGTCCCTATCCTGTTCCTGCCCTTTCCTCGTTTGCCTAACATTTATTTTATAATATTTTTCAAAAAATATTATTTCCATCCAATAAAATAGTATGCTTTATTGATAAAATTTAGTTTTATTTCCAGTTTTGAATTTTCATGATGATCAATTAATTTTTGCGAGAGATATAAATATTTTATATGACTGTACACTCACGCTTTCATCAGCTGATACACGCAAGCTTAGGAAACATTCACCATGAAGCCCTTTATTGCACACACAGTTTGGGATCTTTTACTTTGTCCTTCTCCCTTTTTCCTCCTTATATTGCATAAGAGTTCTCTTTTTTATTTGGCAGTTTTATTAGTTTTTCGATACCACATGTCACTGATGATTCAGGTTGCTTGACTCTGCTTCACTTTTCTTGAAGCCATTGTCTTCCAAGTTCCTCAATTATGCTCATGACATAATGATACCAGTATAAAGGCACGTAAGAGGAGCATGCTTTGGTCTTGGTGTCTCTAGAAGCTCAATGGGTATCTTCAGAGTGTTATCGCAATTCACTCTCACTTCAACCCAATCGCCTTGGCTTGGATCAGTATTTCCATCCTCTTCTTGGTCGGACCCACATGAGTCACCTCCCTTGGAGCAATAAGAAATCTGATGTCTCTTTGTTCTTGACCTTGAGGTGTAAACAAAAGATTCTTCACTTCTGGAAGAATAAATCTCTTCTTCAGAGGTCTGGGATGGCAAATCACTGTTGTCATCATTAGCGATGAGTGCATCTTCAATATCCTTACTTTTCAAACACTTTGACCTTTGTCTCAGAGACAACCGTAAAATAATATTTTGTAAATTGTATCAAATTGAAGAATTACAAATTGCCATTTCTACTTATCCAACAGTAAACAGCATGGAGAAAGAGGGGTGCATAGTTCAGGAAAGCATATGTACTTGAAATTGTAAAACTAATTTATTTCTCCAATAAAACCCAGCTGTGTAAGATTTGAACACCACAGGATTTGCACAGATTCTTAGTCTTAGACAACAGAAAAGGTCAAGAAAAATAATGTACATGGCAAAATGTGATAAACAGAAAGTTCACCAACATATATGCACAAGGAGAACTCGCGAAAATATAATGGAAGATATTAAAAGATGGAAAACTCAGTATTTTATTATAATATAAAATTGTAAGATCTTATTTTTCAACAATTGCTTAATATTATCTACTCTTGCTGTAAACTGACTCTGTAAAATAAATATAAAGAGACAGAGAGAAAACAGTCCAGTGCGAGCTATCACCAGCACCAAAGATCGTATGCTATTGGCCCGAGGGTAACAAAAAACACAGAACTTATGAGGCAAGCATTATGTGCACAATCGGCATATACGAGGTCTGTCCAATAAATACTCCAACTGAGGCCAGAAAAACTTTATTTTGCAAAATTTAGTCTACATCAATTTTGCCCCCTTCAAAGTACTCTCCATTTGTTGCTATGCACTTATTTGATCTTCTTTTCCACTGTTTAAAGCACCCTTGGAAGTCCTTGGCAGTTGGGCTTTTTAGTATTCTCATAGTTTCTTGCTCTATTGTGTCCACATCTTCCCAGTGATGTCCCCTCATCACATTTTTGCATTTTGGAAATAGGAAAAAGTCGCAGGGGGTGAGGTCAGGTGAATGAGGAGGATGATCAAGGATGGTGATTGAATTTTTTGCCAGAAACTGGCAAACATTCAATGCTGAATATGCAGGTTTATTGTAATGGTGAAGGATCCATCCATCATGTTAATTTAAAAATAGTATTCACTGTTGATTTTCCTAAATTCAGTTCATCAGCTATGATTCAGATAGTTTTTTTGAAGATCGGTAAGGACAAGGGACGACACACGATCAATGTTGTCGTCAACACAGGTGGTTGAAGGTCATCCCAGCCTTGCATCATCCATGGTATCTTGGATAAAGAATAATAAAGCGGCATCAGTCTGCCAACATGCAAGGGAATTTCATTGATAAATTTAAGTGTTTTTCATAATGTGCGCTCTGTACCTATACATGTATATATTTCAATTACGTCAAAGGACAGGGCAACTGTGTATTTAGTGTTGTAATTATTTCAGATAAAATTTAATATGATGAAGCATAGTGGGTATGAAATTTAAATGTACACGCACATAGTTTGTACTTCTTTTATCATATAAATAAAATTTATATGATAAAAACGTTGCTGTGCTGGAAGGGGATGTGTATTCCGATAACCACCAGAGCTGTGTTAGTGGAAGCAATGATAATTTTTCATGGTAGGGTCACCCATGCCAAATAGGTTTAAGGTTAGGAGCCAGATGAAAGGTCCACACAGCAACAGTTCCTCAGCAAAGCAGCTGCAAAGGCGTCTGACCCCAGTGGAATGGCCATTGAGTGATTGTATCATTGTAAAAATACTATTGAGGAATGCATTGGGAAACCACCTCAATTATTATTCCCAAGACTTTTATGATGGACAGTATAAAGAATATCAGACCTGGCAACTCTGGGACCTACCCTATTGGAAGTACAACAAGGTCCACGTCTGGGATCTGCCCTATTGTTGGAAGAAATCCTAAGGAGGCAGGATGAATGGATGGAGGACATATTGATTGGAGGTGGGATGTTGAAGACTGTGATAGAGGGAGGAAGCTTAGGCAAGTAAGGAAAGGGCAGGGGTAGGATAGTTGTGTTGGATTTGGTGAAGGGAGGAAGTTCATAGAGATGAAGGAGGGATTGTTGTGGAGTAGGATATTGAGTTCTGTTCTGTCAGGAGAAACAAAATATTTATTTGATAGTTGCGTCTATCCAAAGCTACCTTAACTGGTAGATTACCTAATAATTATAAAAATGTGATTACAGGAATGAAAAAAGATATATTATTTACTAGTAGTATAATGTGAATGCAGTTATGTATTTTATCATCAAAATATTAAACTTTTGTTAGAGGTGTGTGAATATGTACATGTTGAAGTGCAGCAGAATTTCCACTCTTACTGCTATTATTGGTCTCTAGTGTCAATAAAGAAATGGGATATTTTTTTCTAATTATTGGTTTCAAATGGAAATTTTTAAGAAAGGAATACAAAAATGTGGTATAGTTTGAAAATATTAAATAAAACTCATTGATGATGGAAGAAAATAGGAAAGGCCATTATTAGTTTAAGAAATCATATACATACATATGCACATTGGCAAATTCAAAGTTGTGCCACTGAGACATGTATTAGACTGGGAAAAGTAGAGTTGGATGGAGTAGAAAGAAATATTGGAATGTGTAGCTTGGAAAAATGCTGTCACTGCTGAAATCCAAATCCATATGGGATGGGAAGCCAGGATATTAGCCACTTTATCAACCCCATTTTAAATGAAAATTTTAAAAGTGGTGGTTTTAGTGGCATATCTCATTGAATTAAAAATTCAGTGGTGGATACAAATTTCTAAAAATTTAAGGAGTGAAAATAGGAGCATCATGTATCTCTCATCCATATACATAAAAGTTGAGGTTAGGAAAAAGGTAGTGATTGTTGTAGTTGTTATGTACATTTTATGATTTTAACATGATTTATCAAAATGATTTGCTGATGCTTGAAAACAATTTGAGCAATACTTGTGCGTATTTATACTCAACTAAATTTCTCATCAGAAATAACCTCTCTAATCATGTTGGGGGCATTATTGACTAAGACATACATCCACTGCCCTTCTAATGAGAGTATTTGATCAATAAAAGTTGTAATCAAGCATTATGAATTTCTCTTTATTTTTTGTGAAAAACTTGAATACAAAATTGCAAAATATTTACATTTTTACAATAATGACCTAACTGAGGAAGTATACACATTGTTAGTCTCATAATTGGTAACATTAATTAAAAATAGCATTACATACAGAAGATCCGGAAAATGCCCAGTTGTATCAATTGAGTCGATGACCCAATAAGTACCTTATCAAATACCTGCATTTGCAATTATGAAATATTTAAGATGTTTCTTGAATAATTTGAGTTGGGTGGGAACGTTAAAATTGCAAAGAGTGGAGAAGTTGAAAGAAGCATGCATGAATACTCATGAGTGCTGTGTAGAAATATTAAACTATTGATCAGCATGGATAAAAGATAGAAAATGTGTTCCGGAAGGAATGGGCAAAAACACACTAAAGCCAATAAATTTTTAGAATTATTGTTTTGAAACCAAATCCCAAATATGTTACAAAATGTTGAGTATGCTGTCTAATCCTTGATTGGCATTTTGTCCCATTCACACTTAAACATTATTATTTCATATTATTTACACTGATACCATTATTCTGCGCAATATGCCTCCAGTTTGACATGGGAAATAATGCAATGAAAGTACATGCACGTCATAAAAGGGAACTTTATATGAATCATGGTTCCCCTAATGGTAAAAATATGATATCAGCCTTTGACTTAATTGTTTAACACCTAAACACTAGGGCAAAGCTCTATGAGAAAATAAATGCCGGTTTATCAATACTCTCCATTACTGTTTTCATCAACATGCAGGAAGAATTTTTATGTACTGATAAGCTTGTACCAGAATTATGCCATTTTCATGTCTTCTACTTGTCTTGATATTTTTAGATCCAAAATTAGCAAATCCATCACCTCTGGAGCAAAAATTGAATTAACTTAAAACATGCATTTCATAATAATCAATGTGGATTACAAAAACTGGCAACAACATTACTACAATATGCTCATCAAATTAATGCATGGTGCAATGCAATACATGGAAAATTTACCTCAAAAATGGTGAAGAAAATTAAATGATAAATAATTTATTAAGGATTGATTATTTTGACTGATTATGCTAAAATGTGGCGGAGGTACCAGAGGAAATATGTAGGTATCTAAACGTTTTGGAAAAGTAAGATTTTGAATGATTTGTGTATGTATGCATAAAACTATCTTATGGTGTTAGTTTTTTGTCAAGGGAAAATTTTCCTTACAAGTGTAATGGTCAAGTACTTTATTTGGGTCCTTTGATCTAGAAATGAGCAGCCTTGCTCCATAAGATGGGAATGAAGTGCCTAAGATATCTTCGGTTTGATATAGAGTACATATACTTTTTGCCCTTCTTAAACCTCATCCCTAGCCTTAATATTGACATATAATCGTATTCCAATTTAATTAAGTGTTAAGAGATTTAATTTAGTAACCATTCAATATGGTAGCACATGAAGTAGGAGCTTTGGGTGGTGAGTCAAATTCAGCATTAAATATCATAGAGGTATGTATGCAAGAAAGACTCCAAGGTGCTGTAGAAACAAACATGTCTTAAGGAAAGCAGATGTGTGACTTTCTTGAGAATTAACATATTCATATGGATTGTAGATAATTCTCATCCAATGGAATTCAGCAAAGAGCGGTTGAAGAAAATAGAGTGTATAGGGAACAATGATGGTAAAAGGAATTATTTCATTGAGCTTACAATTATTATAAGTAGATAGCATGTTGAAAACAGTTATGGAAATCAAAGTGAGCATGGATGGAGGTTCTAGAAGAAATTAATGAAATTGTTAGTTATAAGCTGTGTAAGTAATAATGATCCTTTTGGTTCTCAACAAGTTGGTGATTTATGCCATAAATTCTCTGATGAAATGTAGCACAAACATTTATTATGATGGAGTGTAAATAAGTGAAAATATTGGAAAATTTGGAAGTTGTGATGACTGTGTACTTGTATATTGAATTGCCAGCCATACTTATCTGTTAGGTATCATACCTAAATGTCAAACCAAATTCTACGGGTTCAAAACCTACATCAAGTCCATACTTTAATCTCATTTGAGCCTGATAGCATATCAAATAAAGTTTCTATGGACCCAATTGTTATGTACTTCTTGAGATATATGGAACTTACTGAACATATTGTTTAGTTTATCAATCATTCTGGTTGAAATGATTTTGACAGCCCCAATTCGGTCCTCACATTTGCTATTTATAGCCATCTACAGGCCATGTGAATGTAAATGCAATAAGGCTAGTGTTAGCCCATTCTTATAGAAGTATTAGGTACTTTGCTGTGGGCTCCAGCATCAGCGATTAATTGAAAAGAAACAACTTGGCATATTATTTTCTATTTATTAACTGTGATAAACAGTTATTTAAGTCTAAGACTTCATTTCATCAGTGCTGTTGCAGTTTATGAATGTGGTTGTCAGGTGCTTTTGATATATAAATTCAAACTGATGCTCCTTTAGTCTTATCCCATTACACTAAAACGTAACCTCTTTTTACTAGTTGTGAATCTTTTTCTCACATTCTCTCTTATGAAAACATCATTTTAGGAGCATTTGTTTGAAAAATTTTTATACCTAAGTTTTGATTCTTCAAGTCCTTTGCATTGAGTATGGTCACCAGGTTTTTTGTTAGTATATTCCACGCTTTCAATAGGAGATGAATACACTTTCCACATGTGGAAGCCCAGGGTATTATGCATGCGACAATTCATTGGCAAATATAATTGAAACATCAATCTTCACCTATGTTACTCTTGTATTATGTTATTTCCCGTTATGGTTGTATTAAAAATTTTATTTTCACATGATGCAAGTACTTAGCAATTATTATATTACATTTGGTAATGAATTGTATACACAGTATTATTCCAATATTCGGGAACATTGGCGTCTTATGAAGTTAAAAAAAAGGACAGAATTGGAATTTTTTTAAAAATGTGGGTAGTTTTAAGCAGAACTTAAAGTTTAACTTGTATTTTGGGCTATTTTGAGATTGTGATGATTTGATAAACCATTAGTAAATCCCTTATTAAGCACTTAGAATTGTGTGAAAGGCTTTAAAGTATTCTATCAAAAAAACAGCTACCCATTAAGTTGTTAGTAAATAAATACTTCAATGTAAATGAGGAAATACCACTGTGGTAACATTTATCGTCCCAAGGTCTTACTATTGAACCCCTCAGCTGAATTGTAGAAGTCTTCATTATCCATTAGATGTGAAGCATTGAGTGATTTTCAAAGTCTTTGGCATATTTTCAGCTCAGTGGTCATCCATGAACGAGCCATGGCCAGTATACAAAATTGAAAAGAAAAAAGCAAAATGGAATAATTATAGCTGAATAAATTTCAAGGGTTCTGATCTTCACTTCTCCTGGATGGTCACTCTCTAGTGGGCAGTATGCTTCAAAGCACCAGAAATTGCGGCTGTCAGGTAAGACGGTGCAACCAGATCTCTTGGGATCATTCGTACCATTAGTGTCTGCATTCTGTAAATGAATCAGGAGAAATAAAAATTAGAGATAGTATTAATTCTCAGGTGTATTATTTGCTTTCTTTACAAAGTACTATGGGGTTAGTAGTATAACCAGATATGAGTAGAAGTGGTATAAAAAGTGTTAAGATGTTGACATTCGTGGAAACCTACCACCTACTGACTGACTTCTTAAAACTGACTTTATATGTAGTACATAAATATATAGTTTTAGTATGTACATATATTATGCAATCACAACAACTCATGACCATGCTTTGCATAAATGTTTTGGAAAATACATAATATTTCATGACTATAATATTTCTTAACCAGCCTACATAAATGTCTTGCACAAAACCAAGTGATTTTATAAATCTACTCTTCAAGCTTTTACATCTGGTCAATAGTATTTTATTAACCTTTATTATAAAATTCCTGTTCCAAAAAAGATGAGACTGTTGTTTCTATGGGTGGACCACTTGATGGATCACGATCAGTGAGGTGTTGCTTTTTATTGGCATCTGTGAGAAGTAAAAAACTACCTTGCTCATGGCCCTATCTCAACTTGTCTCTGCATGGCAATGATTCTTGTCTGAGCTTGCACATGCTTGCTGTACAAATTCTTGTGTCAGTGAGAATGAAAGGGTTAGAGAAGCAGGCCGCGTGCATTGAATATTGTTTTAACCTTGTAAAAAGTGCAACAGAAACCTATGCAATGATTCAAGAGGAATTCAGGAGTAAATCTATAAATCAGCAACTGTATTTTTATTGGTACAACCACTTCCAGTCTGGACAAATGTTGACCAACAAAGAACAGAAAAGTGGATGACCATCAGCATCAAAAAATGATGCCCACATCAACATAGTGAATAATTTTGTGCGAGCAAACCATAGATTAACTGTCATTGAGATTGCTAATGAAGTTGCCATTAGTGTAGGATCATGTTTTACCATTTTGATTGAAATTTTGGGCAAGCAGCATGTTGTATCCAAATTTGTGCTGTGAGTTTTAACAGATGAACAGGGGTAAAAATGTCTTGACATCAACAGGGAACTGCTTGATTATTCAAACACTGATTGAAACTTCATAAAAATAATTTTCTATCAATACATTCCCAAAGGACAAACAGGGAATGGGCAGCACTATATAGAGGTTATAAGAAGGTTAAGACATGCCATGTTCCAGAAGAGCCCACAAATGTGGGAAAACAGGTCTTGGTGCTTTCGTTACGACAATGCACTGGTGCACACATCATTGATTGAAGTTTTTGGCCAAAAACAGCCCATTAGTGGGCCCCAGCTACCCTACTCTCTGGATCTGGCTCCAGCAGACTCTTTTGTATTCCCTAACTTGAAATCCACCTTGATAGGACTCTGATCTGGAACTATTGAAGACTTCGAACAACATTGTACTTCAGACTTAAAGGCTATCCCAAAAGATGCATTCCAGGCAGCATTCAAAAGAGTGAAAAAACGTTGGGAGCATTGTATTGGCAGCCAAGGGCTATATTTTGAAGACAATAAGTTGGATTAAAGCATAACTAGTAAAGTCAAGTATTTATTCAAATAGTCTCATCTTTTTTTGGATAGACCTTGTATGAACACATACTTTTCTGGAGGAGTAGCCTACAAACCAATACCCTAAAATCTAACTTTGTAAGGGTTAGATTTTAGGGTATTGGTTTTGAGAAACCATTTATGAAACCATGTGGCTATGTAATTCCTGTTTATATAAATCCAATAATAAAGTGGCTGGTTAACAAATTACATAATTTGAACTATCAATATTCCAACAATGATTATGCAGTTTCCTAATAGTGAGGGAAGAATATTTTGAATTAATATATATGTATATATATTACATATAATGGTTTAACTCATATTGCCAAATTGTCACATTAGACCATTATTCCGTAAAATAAGCTTTTTATTTGAATTATATTTTTAAGGACTAACCTTTGAAACATCTCCGGCTCCTAGCTCGGGCTGAATTTGAGATATTTTACTCCGGCTTCCATTCATGGAGTCATCTTTCCTTGAGCGGCGAACCTTCAAATTCTTTGCCAGTCTTTAAAAAAGGAAATGAAGCAAAATCCCTTCTGTATATCTTTATTATTTTACAAAATTAATGACAATTATCGACTAAACTTTGTTATATATTTGACCAAGTTTCCTTCAAATTTTAATTTTAAATAAAATATTTAAACTTTTAAACAATCAACTTTGTTTAATATTCATATAATAATTAAGCTATTAAACTGTTTTAATAAAAATATTAAAACAAAGTTTTAATATTTAATTAAAATTAAAACTTTGTTTGACTGCTACTTATGCAAGAAATTACTATTACTTTTCTATTAGATATTGATGTTACTGCCACTTATGCTCTTATTTGCTTACCTAAGTACTAGGGTATATTCCGCCAAAGTTAGAAATACAAACAGGATACAAGTTACCATCCATATATCCAATGCTTTTACATAGCTGACACTGGGTGTGTTCTGCCTGCATCAAAATAAAGTTTCAATTAAACATTAAAATGAAATGATCTATGTTTGTTAGGAAGTAATTTTGATGCTGTTAAAATATTTTTGTGTGATTAAAACAGCATGTTTACTTGTGTTCTGTGATTGATACTTTGGGTTTTTCAGTCACATTCTGGCCTATATTTTAATTTGCTGTTGGTAAATTTAAAGTGTAGTACTGTTAGTTGATATGTAGAAATGTGAATCTCCAGACATCTCATTTTTGTTTTCCAAATTCATATCTGTGAATAAAACAGTTTCTGGCGTAACTTGGTGGAAAATCTTCATACTGACTTTTAATAATCAAACCACTTTACTTTTCCACATAAACTCAATAAATGAGTTTATGTGGAAAAGTAAAGTGGTTTTATTATTAAAAGTCAGTATGAAGATTGAGTTGATGTGGAAAAGTAAAGCGGTTTGATTATTAAAAGTTCATATCTGTGAGTGCCTTGTTACATTATTATGGAGAGTTTCACCTATGATGGCTCATTAGCCAAGAAGTTACTCTCCGTATCCATACCTTGTCATAGATGTGCAAGAAATCTCACAGGGAGAAAATGATTCATCTTGACCAGGATTTGATTCCTTAATTTCCACCAAGTGCTTTAGCCAGTGTAGTGAAGCTACTTAGATAGCCTAAAATCTTATTGTGAATTTCTTGAGGATTTGAAGCAACAAAATGCTCCTCTGAACTACTTTTTGTCTTCATCATCATGTGAGTAGTGTAAGGTAACTGTTATGGCATCTCCTATTGTTTCATTAAACATTGCCATAGTTTTCAATCTTTACACAACATATAGCACACATACTGCATGTAGACAACTTACCTTACAGCAGCAAACATGGCTGTCAGAGTAAGGAGTGTAGTCATGCAAATGGCCATCCTTCCAGGGACACTTTCAGGAGGTACAAGAAATGACAGCCAAGAAACTACAACAAACAAAGTGCTGGGGACATAGGTCTGAAGTAGGTGATAACTCAATCGACGTTTTAGGTTGATAACAAGTGTAATGGCTGGATAGCTACCTGTGAAATAAATGAATACAGGAAAAATTGACAACAAAAAGTTTTAAAAGTTGTATACCATTTTCATTTGGAGCAAAAAAAACTATGAATTTCAAATGGATAGATATCCAATTATTATTAATGTTACTCAATCGGTCATGGTATGTTTTTAATGTGCTCAGGGACAAAGACAAACTCCTCTAAACCCTGCTTTACACAACATGAAGTACCATAACACCACTCATTTCAATAAGATACTCTTCAACATATACTCTATATCACCCTTCATTCCATCCATGCCTTATCTTTTGCTCTTTTCTCATGCTTACCTAAATTTATCCCCACTCTATGACTCAACCTTCAAATGGTAATAGGAGGGCTAAATGGTTTACCGTGGAATATTCCATTCAGTTTCCTGCTTCCTTTGAATATATAATAACAACTTCCTCTCTCTCTACCAAACATGCCACTTCAGCTTTTCTCTTTTTTCCTTTTGGTCCATTAATTTTTTAAAGCCTCTAACCTATGCATATCCTCTTGCCTTATTAACCACCTTTCAGAGGAATGCAGAATGATGCTCCATATTTAAGTTTTCTCTAGGTAGTCTTCTCATAATCTCTTTACTGAAGGTGCTTGTCATCAACTCTCTCCTCTTTGTGTAAATTCTTGTTTACTTATGTTTTTCTTCTCTTGATGTCCTTATTACTTTGCCCATTTTCAACTAATAAACCTCTTAAATAACTTTGATAATGTGCAGTCCCTCATCCTTACCAATCTTCGAAAAACTGCCCGAATGATAGCTGATGAACTGAATTTAGGAAAATCAGCAGTGCACACTATTTTAACTGAACTTGATGGATGGATCCTTCACCATTACAATGCACCTGCACATTCAGCATTGATTGTTTGCCAGTTACTGGCAAAAATTCAATCACCATCCTTGATCATCCTCCTTATTTGCCAGATTTCGCCCCCTGTGACTTTTTACTATTCCCAAAATGCAAAAATGTGATGAGGGGATATCACTGGGAAGATGTGAACATAATAAAGCAAGAAACGATGAGACAACTAAAAAGCCTAACTGCCAAGGACTTCTAAGGGTGCTTCAAACAAAGGAAAAGAAGATGGAATAAGTGCATAGCCACAAATGGAGAATACTTTGAAGGGGGCAAAATTGATGTAGATTAAATATTGCAAAATAAAGTTTTCACAAATTTATTGGACATACCTATATTAAGTGGCTTCTTAAATATTCCTCTCACAGAAAGGTCTTGGATATCATGAAAAAGTGTTAATCTGATCATCTAAACCTATAACTTCATTTTTAAAGCAAGAATACTGAGGATGGGTGACCATATTGGTTGTAAATGATTGGGAGTAGATACTCATTGAGGAGAACCCTTCCTTAACTGAATGGTCTTCATCAGCAACATTCTCGTGAATAGATACATCAATAGATCCAGAAATATCATTTGGGGATACACCAGAACCACATAAAATCTCATAAAATTCCTCATCAGTGATATCAGCCACAACTGGTGTATTCAGTTGACTTACATTTTCCCATGATTTTCACTGTCACTGAACTACTCACTTGAAAACAATAAAACCAAAGAAAACTGAATAAAATTGCATATTATAAGGGTAATTATAATCGCTTAAAGCCTAGTTATTAAATGGATTTCTAAAAGATAGTAATTCTAAATTTCATGGTATATAATTGGTACAATGTAATTAATATTTAACCTTACCCAGAAAAAAATAATTTTGTTAGCAAAATAAGCTGCTGGGTACAAAAAACCCTAGTTCATTTGCCGCCATACATGCAATTGCACCTCTAAGAATATAGCATATGTATTTGTCCAACTGAACACAATTAAATACACACACCCCTGAGTAATTAACACTTATTATGGAAGATTATAATGTATACCATTAAATTTGATTAGAAAAAAGTTTTAATTTCAATGAAAAATATTTTCTAAGAATTATTACAATTATAATTCATGGAAAAAACTATGCATTCCTTATACTTAAATGAAAGCAAAATTTAGTTTCTGTTGGATAGCCTCAAAATTTACAATATTCTGCCTGAAGGAATCTTGGTTTAATGTAGGTACCTGATGGAAAGTTGACATCTCCCTTCTCATCAATTACCTCCAGGTAGTAATCAAAGTGAGCCAATCGATGGTCAATATTTGTCACTCTGCTTTCATTTCTCCAAGAGAAATTGAGCTCTTTCCTTGTGTAGCCATCTGTGATTAAAGGAAGAAAGGTAAATTAGCTAAGAGGGAGTGATTGGATGCTTGGAATTTAATATCTAAATAAATAACCTGATTGCCAAAAACAATACACATTCTGCACTGAATTGAACACTTTTTAGTAAATAACAGGAATTTTAATGATTATATATATATATATATATATATATATATATATATATATATATTACCAATATTTTCATGGCTGATTTTTTGTGTATAAGAAGCACTATAATTAAATTTTCAAAAAACAATGGTGTATTAATTTTGAATCATTATTTTAATTGACAAACATATTCTTCCCCAGAAATGTAGGGGGTTATTCTACCTGCATGTTTTCATCTTATTAAGAAAATAGGATTCGAATTTTTCCAAGAGTAATCATTTAAAAGTTACATTCACTTCACCATATATTGAAAAATAAACGTAATTGAATTTAGATATGCTTTTTTCAACACATCGCTGAAAAATGGTACATTTTAACTTGATCACTAAAAAATAGAACCAACAGAAGTATTTAAAATTATTTTAACAAGTTTTATTTTTCAAAGATGAATATCTTGTATGATTCCTCAATAAAACCTAATAAACTGTCACAATTGCATGAAGTTTTCACCTCAATCATGTTGTATTTTAGGATTTACTGCCTTCTAATAGGACAGCAACATAATATTCTTTAGGCAATTCCTAGAATTTATAAATCAGCTATACTTACAACTTTCAAGTCTCATTTCACACATCTGAGAATCTCCTGGATACATTCTAAAATCCATTGGACAGGCAAAGTGCATTGTGAATCTGAAAATGAAATATGAGTATTAATATTATTTGGATGAAGTTTAATGAATAAGATTAGATTCTTCCATAAATTAAGTACACTTATTCTATGTGTAAATGATATAATTTGACACCAACTTGGAATAATAAATTGATAACTAATATAGGTCATTTAATTTGCAAATAACATAATACGAATTCATTTAAATATTGCTATTGCATACTATTTATGATTATTGACTTGCATTTATTTATTTATTTTGCATTAGTCCAAAAACAGCACTTCGGCCCTTAACATCAGACTTTGAACAATGATGTAACAATGTGACAATTACATACACCCAAGCTCTAGTAGGAGGAAAGGACGCCTAGGCGGGAATCAAACCCAGGACCTCTGGGTTGACAGGCAAGGACATTACCCTGCTGCCACCGGGCTGACAAATAATTGCTGCTTTATCTGCCACCTCTTTGATCGAATAGGGTGAAAAATTAATAGTTTAATTCCTTACATTCTTCTCACTCAATCCTTGTATGTTAAATGCCCAATATTTTCTTTTGCAAAAAGCTATATTAATTTGACTTAATGTATTCACCTAAAAAAATAATTGGTTATTTATTTATAATAAAAAATGGGATTTCTCCCTCTATATCTAGGGCTGTTATTTTTTTACATTACAATATTCAATCATCAGGTGCTTGCCTTGCTGAGTATCTGACAGTGCCATTAGGATATATTCGCAGAGAAACTGGTGGTGATAATATCTTCTGACTGGTCACACCCTTTGCATAATCTGAAAATGTAATAATCATTGAGCATACATCCATCATTTATTACTACGGACTATGCTAATACTGTAAAAAACCATTAGTTATAATATCATGTCATAGATTTTTACATATTTCACTGTAAAGGCCAACATGTATTCATTGAAACAAAAAAATGTGCAACTTTATTATTAGCAATGAAAGAAATGGATGTTTATTTAGCCTGAATTTCTATAAATATAAAAAATTCGGAGTAGCAATGTTGATATTACATGATGGAAATGTTAAAATAAAAAAGAGTTATTATTGCTGAAAAAACAGCAGATTGAATATTTAAAGTATTAATGTGGATATTTTATCAATATGTATTACATGTATAAAATATGTGGATATATGAATAGGTAAACTGTTCAGAAATTCTAATTAAAACATAGAGAGAAGTGGCCTTGGCTGCTATTTTAGCCTGCTGATATATATGTTGGTACAATTAGACCACATTATCAGAGCAACTTGTGTTAATAACATACATTCTTGTTCATGAAAATATCTTTTTTTAACCTTACCGCAAGTAATATTTGTCCTCCTATCATCACTATAAACACTGCAAACACTTCGCAATATCTCCTCTCTCCTCCTTCAAATTCCTCCATAAAATTCTTTACCTTGTAATCCTACCATGGACAAACTTCATTTGTCTTCCTAAACCTTAAATCTGTTAATCTATTCTCCTCAATGGCCATTTTTCTAAGCCACATTAAGAAGAAGAACTCATATAAAAGTTTTCACTAATCTTTTCCCTATGTCTGTAGTCAAGTTACCTCTCATTAATTTATGCTCTCATCTTTGTAAATATTTCTATGGCTAACATAGTTTTTCTCCTAATGCCTATTATTATTATTAGGTAATCTACCGTTTAAGGTAGGTTTTTGGATGGACACAACTATCAAATAAACATTTTGTGACTCCCCAACTATCAAACTAATCTATATCAGGTCCCTCTTCATCTCGGTGTACTTCTTTCCTCCCTTCATCCCATCCAACATCCCTATCCTGTTCCTGCCCTTACCTCGCTTGCCCAACATTCTCCCCTCTATTACCTTCTTCAACATTTCACTACCGCTCAATACGCCTTTCATCCATTTTTCCTGCCTCCATACGATTTCTCTCAACAAACCCCTCTCCTTACCCACCATCTCTAGTACTTCCTCATTTGTTTTCCTTTCGGTCCATTTCACCTTCTCCATTCTTCTCCACACCCACATTTCAAAAGCCTCCAATCTACGTCTATCCTCCTGCTTCAGTGACCACGTTTCCGCGCCGTACATAGCTACGCTCCATATCAGAGTTTTTACGAGTCTTGTCTTAACATCCCTACTCAACGTCCCCGTCATCAACTCCCTCCTCCTTGAGAAAGCCTCCTTGCCTAGCGCAATTCTTCTCCTTACGTCCCTACTACTTTGACCGTATTGGTCCAAAACACTTCCGAGATATGTAAACTGCTCAACCTGTAATGCCTATTATATTGCACAAATTTTCTTAGGGAACACATCCCAAATAAGTCAAGTGTTCTACCTATTGGAATTAAAGCCTTCCCATTTATTGAAATATCTTCATTTTTTATGATTCATTTTCATTTCATAGGTACTTCTCAATCTGACTCTGTAATGCATTCAGCATTGTATCCAGTCCTTTAGCTTTTTCACTAATTACAGTTTGATTGTCTAAAAACCTGATGCCCTGCCTACTTTTAATCGTCCATTCCCTTCCAGTATCTTTCAAATTATTTTGTCAAAGTGCTGGATGGGGGCAGCTTTTTTTTAGTTCATAAGTAGTTTTAGGCTTACTCTATTTTTTTTACTTTCACAATTTTATATTATCTATTCTTTGAGTACTGGAATGTTTTGTATCTATACATATCAATTTTACAAGAAAGGTTTTGTGGTAACTTTTATTTGTGGATCCCTAAGGTGTTGGCTATTGGTTTTTGTGGTCCCTATATAGTTTTGATACACAATAGATCCTAGATGACCTAGAAGCTAATGGCAATAGCCAACATTCAACAGAAGTGATATCATATAATAGTTGCCCTTTTGAACTGCTCAAACAATACCCATTTCTTAGTTCTTTTAAAGAAAGTCCACATTCCTTTGTAATGTTATTAATTAGTGGGTTTGGTTTTGCCATGTTCATTCATTTCTTTGCAAATTTATCTTATATCTTATCACTAGCATCCTTGATCCTAAAATATATTCTTATGGGGGGTGGGGAAGTGAGGCAGGGGAATATGATTTTTCATCCACTACTGCATCCTAATCCTCCATAAATAACAGGTGCTCCCATCCAGAAAACTTTCCCAAAGTTGATTATATACATTAAATCCTTACTCCATATTAGTACTCATAAACAGGAAAACTAAATTATAACTAAATTTGCTGGTTGACTTACGTGAGTTATCGTATTCTCTTACTCACTTACTCTGTAGCAACTTCACCAAATTTTCTATCCAGTGCCACAGCTACCCATATTCGTTCTCTTCCCCTCCACCTTTGCTCTTAAATTGTTGATTAATTATACCCAGCTGTCAATTCATGTTATTTCATTTAAATTTAGCATGTCCATACCTCCTTTTCCATTTCTTGTTTGATATTTTTTAACTACCCTGGTTTCAACAATCTAATGTTTCATGTCTCTTCTGGCAGTTATGGTAATAAAATATAGAGCTTTCTATTCTTCTGCTATTTTTGACTCCACTTTGTAAGGTATATGTTATGTATGATAAATTTGGATGCCTTTTTTCCTCCATTGCCTTTAGTGGCATAAAGTGAATAGATTATTCTCTTCATTATGTCCTTCTAAATTTCATGAGAAGTTCATTCAGTTGATCTCCTATTGCCTTCTTCAAAAAGTGTTTTCAGCATGATACTATCAATTAAATAGCCACACCAATTGTGTCATACACCTTTAAAGCTACACTGAGGATAAAATCCTTCATGAACATTTTCTCATCTTACCCTTAATGTTTAATGTGAATGCCTTGTTTGACCTTCCAGGCATACTTATTGATATTTTGATACAGATCAATGATAGAAAGTGTGTAAACCCTTCTACACCCTCAAGGCCCAAGGGGGAGATACAATGATTATAGTAATGTAATCCCAAGAAAGTGAAGTTTTGTTTATAATATTATTGGTAATGGTTAGTTCAAATCAGTAATAGAGAGTAGATACGTAAGTGGCATAAATTTTAAGCTTGTTAAGCATAAATTATTTTTAAATTAAATTAAATTATATGACAAAGTATAAGGAATTCACAACTATAATTATTAATATGAGATCATCCTTTCAGGTGACTAACAGCTTCTAATCACGAGCCAAAGAGATACAATCCCTATAGAAAGTGTCTTCTTCAACATTCAGTTTTCTCATTCATACATGGATGGAATGGCTTCACTCTTGTTGAGGTAAAGTAAAATTTCTTGTATTTACTATATGAATGTATTCAATTTAGTTTATTTATGTCCTAGGAACATATAGTGATTGTTAATTTTGAACAAGGTACAGAAAATACTATTTGGTTGAAATAATTTATTGGATGCTGTTTGGAATTTTTTAATGCCATTTCAAAATATTTAGGAATTTTTTAATGCCATTATCATCCCTGTAGAACTACTTAAGGTACTTAGAAAGCATGGATGGAAGAGTTTTTATGGATTTATTCAATGTAGTGGAGGGCAAATGTTTACTTAGGGGATGATCAGTTTGGGTTCAGAAAGGGAGGGGCACATGTGATGCTGTGGCAGTAAAGAGGTCACTAATAGGAAAGAACAGAGAATTCAGCCAGCATGTGCATTTGTTTCAGTAGATTTTGAGAAGGCATTCAATAGAGTTAATTTGGTAGAATTAATTAATGTTTGCATAAAGTAGGATTAGATTGGAGGATCTTAGGATAGAGGAAAGCTAGGCAAACATAAATCATTTGAAACAGTTTACCTATCGTGGAAGTATTTTGGGCCCTAATGGTCAAAGCAATAGGTGCATAAAAAGAAGAATTGGCAAAGTAGCTTTTATAAGGAGAAGTGATCTGATGACAGGCATCTTAGGTAAGGATGTTAAGAAAATATTAACCGAAATCTTTGATTGGAAAGGAAATGAGTCACCCATCTTGCTGAGATTTTTTCACACCCAATATATTGTGTAAAGTTGTAAACACTGTACTACCTTTTGATATGCCTATGGCCTCAAGAATTTTGCAAACTTCGATTCCTTGATCACTAAAAACCATATCATGGATTTGATCAATGATTTTGGAGGAAGTGACTTCCATTGGATGTCCTGAGTGATGTTTGTCATTTTTGGATGTATCCCACTTTTAAACTCATTTTCCCAATTCTAAACTGTCACAAACACAGAATTAGATAAGCCATGACTTTCATAAAGCTCGGCTTTGATCTCTTTTGGTGTTATACCTTTTAAACAGGAGTACTTAATCACTGTATCAGACTCATTTTTTCCATTTCTCTAAATAAGCAAAAGTAGATGTTGCTTTAATCAACTATGAAAATGAAACATCACAATGGATATAGCTGAAATTTTAACAACAGTCAAGTGAGCGATGAGACTTACTAAAAGCAAACCTTTTCCAATACTAGGAGTGCCCCATCTCTTTAATAGTCTAAAGACTTATTGAATGACCCAGATATAAAAAATGGCAATATTTATTTTATCTGTTGTTTATTAAGAGGACATTTCTTTTTGTGTTGCCTTAATCAGGAGTCAAAGAGTATTAAGTCTAATGAAATTCATGATACTGTAATATTTTTCTTACCTGTATAAACATCAGGCACCCAAATCTTTGAAAGTAGAATTGTAGGATTTACGCTAACATATGAGGACTGATTTCCAAGATCGGGTGTAGACAACCTTGTATCCCTCCAATAGATTCTGAGGTTCATCTCAACGCTCAATTCCTGAAATAAGCATTATAGAGGCAAAGGTTGTTTTGTTATTGCTCAATTTAATTATCATTTGGAACTGCAATGCAATCAATGAAACTGCATGAAATAAATAATAAATATATTTAATTTTATCTGATAAGCTATACCGATTCTTAAATGAATAGTTAAAGTAAATAGTAAAAACATGCCTCAGCCAAAAGAGTTTAATTTTTACCTGTTTCAATTCATTGACATCTGGAATATTCTTCACACTCACAGAGAATTCCACTGGTACAGCTTGACCTATTGAATAATTAGAATAATTTAGTGTTTATGATTATTTTATCATTTATAAAATAGAGTGGTTGATGTTATGGCAAGATAAGGTTGACTCTGCCTTATCTCAGAACAATGTCAGTAACAATTTCATTAACAATTTCAGTTACAATTTGAAGTTCACTCAAAGTGTTGGTTAAATAATTAGCAGAGACAGAATAATATGTGTTAAGGAAGAGCTACATTTATGCAATTCCTGCAAGATATTACATATTAAGAATTAATCTTTTTATTCATGGACAATGAAGCTAAGTCACTAATGGAAGTATTTTATAAATTATTGCCTGAATGTAGATTAATGAAGAATTTAGGTAGGTATCACATTTGTAGTGCCATGGTCATTCCAGCCCCAATGACTTTGCCTGGTCCCATGAGATTTCAGTATTATGTATAATCCTCATTAAGAATTCACTTTAAACATCCAGAGTCAAATTAAAGGAAATTAAAGATAATCAGATTTCCACTCATGTGGAAAACTGATGTTAATGAAATGTGAATGTATGTACTGGTGGACAATTTTCTCATTCAAGATTATAATTGAAAATAATAATGCGTTAAAATTTAATGTTATTTGTTCATAATATTAATTCTTTTAGAATGATGCTCACTATTGGCATAAATATTGTATTTTTTTCATACTTAGTAGCAGTTGTATTGTGCAGTATAGACCAGAATAGGCCATGTCTATCAGTTGTCAGCTGAGTGGCTGTTTTTAGCTGTATAATATAGTCAACTGTGATAGATAACTGATTAATAGTCATAACATGGAATGGATGCAATGGAATTTTCCTTTTGGAATGTGTATTAGATATAATTTAGTTTCTGGCTTAGGCAAATGTGGGATTACTTGACTGTCTATGCCTTGCTCAGTAGCATTCACTGATGAGTTTTTATGTGTTTGTTTCTTATTCTCTTCAAAGATTGTCCATTACACAGGCAAATTACGTTAGTGTCATGATATGAAGATGCAGTTATGCACAAAATTATGTGCAGTTACTGTTTAAATCATCTACTAACATTATTTATTTGAAATTTCATTATTAGACTACTAAATTCTAGCTGGAACAAAATTGAAAACATTCTGTACCTACTTCTATGTCCAAGTTTTCCATGATAATTTTCCTTGCATTTTATTAAGATATAAAAGCATTTCATGTTTCATTGAAAATTCATTTAGATTGCCAACCAGGGATAAAACTAACTTATTACTACTGTGAATAAATATTCAGCTTTTCCTTTAGTAATTTTCATAATAATTTTTGCTCCCAAGAGTTTTTAATTGATGAGTACCCTGTTTTATAATATTTTTTAAAATTTAATATTAAGTTGGGTAGTATGCTCTTCAACTTGATATGACTATTACTGATGGTTAAGATTTATTAATATGCCAATAGGTAGAAATACCATTATTTTTCTCCTGTGATCCATTATCAATGTTGCAAGTTAATGTATCTTTGCAACTTACGTACATGCATGAGGTCTATTGATAGTAATAAGTAATTTAGCAGAATTTTTCACTTTCATACAAAATGTAAGTTCGATAGTTTTATATTGAATTTGAATAATCAGAGTAAAGATAGGTCTGATTGAGAGACCAACTTATAAAAGCAAAAGACTCCTGTGACCACATGAACCCTAGAGTTTATCTGATACATTGCGATGTGGGCTGGATATATGGGGAGAGATAGGAAGCATGACTGCAGTGTGTATCAAGGAACATCAGTGTCACTTCAGACTTAGTCAACCTGATTATTTGAGGTGGATGAACACAGAATTGTCCTTGACCATGCCTGTTCTGTTGAGAAAAAAACAAAACTTCTTTGTTGCATGGACAATTTTTGGAGAAGGCTGATTAAGGAAGCCATATAAATCTAGCTTGGGAAGAAAACCATCCACCAAATCTCTAGATACTTGTACTCTCTCAGAAAGTCCTGGAAAATTATTTGCATCCAAGAGGTTAGAAAAAGGTGGGGCTTGTGCATCAGAAAGTCTGCAGAAATGTCGAGTTTTGACCGTAGTAAGTTGTAAGTTGAAGTAAGTTTTCAACATAACAAGATGTCGAGAATCACAGCCTTAAAATGCACTAAAATTTAACGACAGGTGCCTTTTCATGAAACCAAGAGAGGGATTCCACAACTTCAGCATTCGATTGGCTCACGTATCAGAGAAATTCGCTCTCTTCCAACGATAAAGATGGCTGATGCATCGAACGTGGCCTCGAGCGTAGATCTTTGGTGGGGCGTGAATGGACGGTGAGAATGAATGGTGTTTAAAATGAGAAAAAGTTTCGAAAATTGTAGTGCCTACATTCCAATTGTGAAACTAAATGCATGTACCTCCGCATGACATGACTCGTGCAGCGTGCTGAATTTTCTTATTGTCCATTGTGGGTTCACGGTACTCCCACCAATTTAAAAATTCACCGTGCTCTTTTCGATTAAACAAATGTCGAACGCTTGCGATTCCACTCCTAAGGTTTTTAAATTGACCTTTGGTTTAAAGTCTGGCAAATCACCATCACAGCTAAATCAACTGAATGGCTTGTTTCTGATGGCGTAGGATAGGGTAAACTAAGTACCTAGGAATGTGAGTTTCGTGTGCTCCATATAAGAGACAGTCTTAAGGAGAAGGTTCCTTTCCCTATGCCACCTGCGGTTCCTCACGAAATCACGGCAGCAAGAAAATTGCTATATTTGGGTTGTTAATAAGATCGGTTGAAGGCTTTATTTGGGATTTGAATCAGAAATCCTCCGATCAGTTGCGGGATGTATACACTGGGCTACTGCACCATAAGCAAAATGCTTAGAAAAATACAAAGTTGTAATTTTTCCTCGGAAAAGCAATTTTTACAGTTGCTTGACCAATGAGGCTCCTTACCATCAATGAGCGGTGGTGGTTCGTGGACACTATAGCCCTCCGGGACTACCTCCGTGAAGCGAGCGAATTTCTGCACTGGCGAGAATTTGACGGAACCCGTAATATCCTTTTCTCTCCAACCCCGTCCGATGGGTATTCTCTCCGCATCAGGTTCCGACGAGGCGACCGTGCAGGCAATGATCGCGCAGAGGGCGATACATATCTGACATTTTCTGAAAAAAATAAAAGAGAAACGAAAGGTTTTGAATTTGAATCGCAAAAAAGTATCATTTCTTGCAAAACAGGCTGGGAAAAGAGGTGGTTCGCCATGAAGGAATATCATCAGGTGCAGGATTCTGACCTAGATCTCCAGATTCATCTACGTCGGTTATGTAAAACTCCACAAGTCACCTCAAGAATTCGTTGCAAGGGTATTTAGGATACCCAACGTCAAAATATAATGAAAGGAATTAGTATCAGGGAGATACCGTGACAGTACTTTTTGACGGAGTCATCCGCTAAGATGCATTGCAATGCAACACTTGCAGTGTCAAAATCATTCTCCTGGAATCCCGGTCAAGACGAATGATTTTTACACTCTGTAGTTGTTGCATTGTAGTAGCAGGATATTCATTAGAATGCAAGTTAGCAAATGCAGTAAATGGATATTCATTTGAATGCAGATGAAAATTCGTGGGACATTTAAGTGTCAAATATTTTTGTGATTTGAAATCTCCGAAATGACGGTTCAGTTTAGCATTTAAATTTTATCGAAACTACTTGTAACGAATGAAAATTTAAAGGAATGAGAACGATTTCTCTTATTTAAATGGATAGATGTTGTCACATTGAGTTCGTTAAAGAGTGATAAGTTGGATTCGCTATTAACGATATTCCATTAAACATAACATTGTACACTGCGATAAAACGTCCAGGCGGAGGGATTGGGCCCACGGCCGAACTCGTAAATTGATCTTTACTTAATAAGTGTTCTGAATCAAATGAAAATTTTTAAATTACAACAATTTATTCTATCTCACTGGAATACGAATCTATTCTTAGAGGCATATTGATGGATATATTTCGTTTAATTATTAATTGAAAAAACTAACTCGTTTCCGTGTGTCGTCACAAATAAATGGTGATCAGGACCTCTTGCGCATTATGACCAAACAGAAAAAGATATATCAATTAAAAGAAGATATCTGTTGGAGGTGGCTATGCGGGAAAACCCACCGTGACGCTCTATAAAACACCAATGCCAGACGTCTGCTAAATATTTTCGGCGGCATTGGCACCCGGACGAGACCAGGCACCATTTTATTTCACAGGCTTCTTCCATTTCTACATCCTCGGTAGTAATTAATCCTTGAGTACAACGGAACGTATTTATTCGCCTTAAGCGGAGCGCGTTCGCATTGACTGCCACGATTTGTCCGACTTCATCCTTTGGAAGGGTGACCATTCTTTGACTACGCTCCCTTCAGGTGATATGGATGTATACTGCTGACTGGGAAAGGTTGAGCTATAGTTAAGAAATTAATAGATTCAAGAAGGACAGACAATCTAAGTCGTTTGAAAGCTAACGAATTCTTGGACTGTGACCAGTCCTGACGTTCGTGTTTTTTTGGGAAGGTATATGATGACCTCAAATGATTATTTCCTTTAGAGATAGCCTATCGTAAGAGTCCGATTCTAAGCCGGTTCCAATGAATTAAGAAGTAAAAATAAATTTCAGCTCACTGCCAAAGTTTCTCTGCTACTTTATTATGCTAATACTAACTCCTTTTTTCTTATTAATTATTTTATTACGAAAGTCTTAGTACGTGAAGCGTGCTTGTTCTGTTTCCGTTTCTACAAATTATGATTTACCTGTCTTAATTAGACTCAGTTTTACCGCAAATAACGCGTTTTGATTCATTATTCCTTTCCTATAGCTACATATCGTAGGAATGATATGAATATTTTACATGATTTTTGCTGCTTTCATCATTAGGTAAATAATTTATTCATTGACAAACTTCTCTGAACTTGAAATCACAAGGCAACCAAATTAAAAGAAAACAAATGTGGTAACTCTCTATTTATATCCAATGTTTTTTTAGACATTTCATTGAATTTCATAGCGATGGGTTTTGTAGTTGGCTACAAATTTGCTTAGAAAGAATGACCGAGGTACCCTCTTGCTTTATTCATTAAATAGTGCTCACCTTTTTCCTCCCAAAAAAGTAGAAATATCTCTTTCAAATGGTTCGGGCTTTAAAAATAAAATGAATTAAGTCCGTGATGTAGGAACTTAATACAAAGGATTCAGATTTTCTGTAACCCTGTCAACACTTTCTCTTTTAAAACTTTATATTTACACATTGTTTTAATTGCGACAAATTATAAAGAAAGATGACTATAAAATTTAGGAACAGATGTATTGAATTAGGAGCTGATTTTGTTACGTATTTGAAGTCGTATTCATTGCGTACCGTTTGTACACAAATTTAATAAGTAAAGCAAAAAAATCACATTTGAATTTTACAACTCAAGATCCAAATGTAAAGGCTTATGAAATGACATGGAATAAGGAATTTGCATCAATTTATTTTTACGAGCGTTTTTCAGATGGTACCACTATGTGCCGCGAATTTCCCTTTGTTTCACCAATTTAATTCCTCTATCGTGCCACGACTCGTAAGTAAATAACTTGTACTAAAGGCCCATCTAGCTCATCCCAAAAATGTTGAGTATGGCATTATAAAAGGTTTCTTAGCATCACGAACATACGATAATAATCACGTCATGGATAGGGTACAATTGTTTGCTAGTTTGTAAGTTTTTAAGACCAGAAAATATATCTGTAAAAATGTCAAAAAATACTGCAAAGAGTTAAATATGGTAGAATACATCTTTCCTTCGTGGTTAAGGAAACAATAAAATGTAATGTTTCTTTGTGAGCTAAGCCAAATTCCTCTTTCTCATTAACGTCGGTTCCTTGTTAGATACTGCATAGCGAATCGGAAATTACCAAATTTCACGGCCGGATGGAGGAGGTAGTAAGGGCGTCAGTCTCTATTAAACTTTAAATCAGGCAAGGAGATATTTTAACGGCGCTTCGGTCTATTTCGAGAAATTTACGCGTGACTGCCCCTAATAAACTCAACGCGACATCATAGAGACTCGTTGGCAGATCTAATCCGAAAGTATTTTACGTACGTTAAATAGCCTTAAAAATAAATTGGAAAACTCCCATGATATTAAACGGGAGAGCCTCCTGTGTTTTACTGTTATTTAATGAAACTCATATATTCCTCTACCGTGAAGTATTCTCATTGCGATATATTTGGTTCAGTAATGAAATAATATACACCAATATTTCATTGCGACACATAATTACCTGAAACTCGTAACGAAACGTATGGAATTGAAGTGTTGGTGGGGAATAACTTGAACCGCTTTACGGCTACTTCTCCTACGTGTATTTGGTAGTCAGTGGGATTTATTGAATTTTAATTACATTGAGCTGCTATATCTTAGGAACTTGATCGAAGATATCCACAGCTTACAGAGTTTCTGTATATGCATCTCATATTGATAAGCCAACAGCTAACGATTCCATTCGAAATTCATAACAGCAATGCTATTTTCTCTAGTTGTAAAATATTTCTAGAAAAAAATGTAGGAAATCAAGTGCGACGCAACTAAGAATTTTTGGGAATTAGAAAAAATTATTCTTTGTAAAATACCTACAATTATTTCATATGGGATTTCATACACCTGCATATATTTCATATATCTAGTTAATTTTCACGTTAGTGATTCAGTTTATCCCATATACTCGTAGGTGGAATTATTGTTCTTGTCGCATTAAATGTTAAATTGACGCGTGAAAAATAAAGGGTACTCTTAGAAAATTATCAAGTTCCATCAGCTAATTGGTAAACTGGGGGGATTTTAAAACATCACGATTTACTTACGAATTGTATTTTAAAATAATAATTCGATTATTCCTTCTGAAAGAACATCAGCATATTGGTCCCATGTCTCTGAACTTTATTTGGAAGCCAACCAAAAGCATTTTGTTGTCGTGCCAGGCTTGTATGCGGAAAAGTAGAAAAAACTGAGACAAAAGACAACTAAAAAAAATGTGGCTTGCCCTGGAAATAAAAAATAATTTCATTTCGTGCAGGACTTGGTGAGTGCTTATACATATTACTTGCGTAACATTATTTAAGCGCTTATCCGTAGTAGTATCCGACTAGAATTTCACAGTTAAATTTTAGCCATTGCGCAGTTTTGAAGTGAACATTAACTTGCCATGCATTTAACTTTTCATTTCTCTTGCGAGCATGAAAAATATGTGGCTTGCTTGCTCTGTATGCTTATCTCCCATTAATGTGCCCATGGCTAATGCTGAATACTTCTATACAATACAATTTTCAATTCCTAAACAGTATATTTATAATCGAGCAGGTAGCTTGGAGTCTCCATTCTGTGTTATCACTTTACAGCTACTCTTAAATTAATTGCTAGAACATTCTTAGACTCTGTACTAACCTTTTTTTTCTAAAAGCTTTCTTTGACAAATTCAAAATGTATCTAATAGACGAGCTTAAACCAATACAGATACAGAATTAGTGATTTCTGTTGAACTAATCCTCATGATTTTCTACTTGTCATCATTTATTTGATTTTTCACTCGACAACGCGTCTTAAGAATACGAAGAATTTATTGAGATGGGAGTAATGCATTTGTTTATCCCAAATTTTACAATCCTATTAATAATAAGAATTACTAGTACGGAATAAAATTCAGCAAAATCAAAGAAAAATATGACCTGTATTTCGTTAGATTTGAGTCAATAAATGTATTATCCTGAATGCGACCTACTTACTTCCTCGAATAGGCCCATATTTAATGCAAGCAATTTTTGCGCTTGGGTTCCGCCGGTGGTGTCTGAATATTAAGTCCCACTCATACCGACGCGACGGCATCCCTTCAGTAGGCGCGGCACATGACGATGACATGTTTGGGAATGACTTTGCTTCAGCGAAAATGATTTCACTCTCCATCCTTGGCGAGGCTTATTTCTGGAAATCCCTCTTACCCGAGCTACGTGTTAACGTGTCGTAAGTACCTGGAAACGGAGCCAATCACTTCACGTCTCTGGTCCGTCACCATCTAAAGATACGTATTAGAACACATAGATAGAGATTAAGCGATCAGAATGTGTGGGAATCAAATTAAAGCGAATAAAATTACTCTTCGACACTTTAAAGTTAAGCATGGAACCATTCAGCAAGAATAAAATAATGAGCGTGTTCCTGTATTTCATTTACCGTGATTCCGCATGTAATTTTGGTGTGGTAAAAGTATGGAGTACTGAATGAAATGTCTTTGAATCTTCGACCCCAAATGTACCTGGTCTAGGTCCAAAATCTTTACCCTGAGAAACTGCTAGCCAAAATTTGGAAATTTATTTTACTCCTATTTTTGTACATTTTTTAATTAAAATCTCGGACTTAAAATAATTGTATACCTGCGGCTTAAAATTCGATAAAACAATGTTTCCCATTTATTTAATGTCGACGTATTTTTGATGCATCGTATAAATATGACGATCTTACAAATAAAAAGGTTATTTCATCCGTGGGGCATCACTTTCTCGATTATGTAGGAGTGAGACTGCAACCGATAAAAGCAAAGATGTCACACGCGCCCTCTTCCATTGGAAACAAAGAACAAATGGTCAACAAAGAAACATTATGGGGCAGTAGGTAAACCTTACTAATGCTTGAGATGACATACTTCCCGAAAATACCGTAGCTGTTACCTCTGCGCTTTGGTGGTGAGACGATAGAACGTATCTCGCATGAAGCCCTGCACGAAGTAGGTGTTCCCCATCGGAAGTAGATTTGTTCACCCTTGCCACCTACGGTTTCCCTGACAAAATGATAACCATAAATTTACCCCTTGGCAGGAGCTAAGTCTGTGTTTGGATGAGGTTTTGCCGAGTCATCCTTGAGCCCATATCCGTTCAGCTGCTGAGTGGGTTCTTGAATGGAAGGAATCACATATGCCTTACACATCCCCTCCATGTTATAGTCTATCCCGAAACTAAATTTTCTCGCGGAAGCTCTTTATTGTATTATTTTCAGTGTCAAATAAACTCCTATTAAAATAAAATTTCCTCCGAAAACTACCGGCAAAGCTAAAAAAAACGACAATTTTCACTAACGCAACAGGCCAGCTTCTCATAGAAAAAAATCAACGGAGGGTGTACAACCGTCGGCCTAGTTTTCTCGTTGGTAAGGAAATGTCACCTTGGGCTTAATAGTCTATAGCGGTGATCCGATCTCTGGGAGTTCCCAGCCCAAGGTTGAGTTCAACTCCCGGTAGAGGCAATTTTTCGAGTGTCGGTAGAACACTTTTCGTGCGATTGTATTGGAGTGCTGAGAAAAAGCCTCTGCCTGATTTACAGTGGGTATACAAAATAATAGACCAAAAATTATGATACTAAGTCAGTCAAAAAATACATCATTGTCGGACCCCTTCTGAACTTCTGGGTTTTCATAATTCCAATACGCTGCGAGCCGCCACTTTGGAGGCGAAATTGAAGGATATGTTAGGGCGCTGGACGTGAGTTATAAATTTCTGTCTACATATTCATTTTCAAACTAATTGATACTGGAAAAAATTCTTTCTGTCGGCATTTTGGATTGCCAAACTTGGTGTTGCTATACCGGCAGCTCTTTTTGCGACGGTAGAACTATTTTAAAAATTCTCCTGGAAGTGTCATCTATTTGTCAGGGCCTATAATCTGCCTCTTCATTTACATGACATCCTGGTATCATCATAGTGAGCTTCAGTGCACAATAATTATGCTAGGAACTACGTATTTTCCATTACATTAGATGCGCACGATTAACATAA